>WUQG02408933.1:0-16501 GCA_011317285.2 Androctonus mauritanicus
CTAATACATAAATTAATTGTAACATTTTTATTATCATTTACTTACAATAATATTTAAATATAAAGATAAGTTCTTCGTGGACCGGCCAAATTTCTCCGCGGACCGGTGCTGGTCCGCCGGACCAGTGGTTGAGAAATGACGATATCAGGCTTGTATTGACTACTGAGTTGCGATTATAAACAAAATGCTATAACCACCATATCCTACCTGTTTTAAGTTATTTTGTGGCTATGATGAATTTATCAAACCATGAATTTATTTAATTCAGTATATAACACTTTTTAAAAGAAAAATGAAAGAACAACCTTTAAATTCCAATTTTTGACTGCTTGTTAAAATTTAGAATTGAAATTCATAAATGCTAATTCTTTGTACTATATAAAATATTGATGTCCTTTTGTATTTTTAAACCTTGTAATCATTATTTAATTGATTTATACAATAAGAAAAATATTAGAAAATTGAATTATAAAAATTAAAGATTTAAATAAATATAAATTTTAAAAAATAAAGAAAAAATGCATGGTAATTTCTAACTATTGATTTATGTCTAAAATACTTTATTAGCATTTATTTGGGCTAGTTATATTTATATAGTAATCTTATCCTTTATCAGTTAGGTTACACATTTTGTAAATTATTTTTCCCTCTCGATTTATATTTTGTTTCAATTATTCACAAGCCATAGTCAAGTATAATTAACTTTTAATGTGAAAAATTTATTATATATAAAAAAAAGTCCAGGTTATCTGAGGTGAGTGACATGTTGCATTTTGTTTTAATTTTTGTAATTTTTATAACAATGACAAATAATTTAATAAAACATTTGTAATTTTATTTACATTTTTTTATTATAAAAAGTCATGAATTATCATTCATTTTTTAATTACATATTATAGTCATCATATTAACAAAGTATTTCTGACTTGAAAACAGTACACACCATCATGTTAATTTATTCAAATCCATTTTATTTAATTTACCAAACACTAAGGTTATCCGAGTTTTTGATTATCTGAGGTACCTTGGATAATCAGGATTCTACTCTACATAAGAATTAGAAGCACTTTTCATATAATGCATTTGTATTTGTAAAAATGAAGCTTATAAAATTTATACTAGAATTATCAAATTAGAATGAACCAAAATTTGTGTAATATGCTATATTATTATGTTAGAAAACAAAAATAATTCCTTAAAGTTATAGATTGGTATAAAGTATGCAGATAAAATTCACCTATATGCTTTGTTTCATGAGTGATGAAATTTGTTTTTTAGAGTTTAAATTATTTTGAATGAAACATTTGATAAAAAATGATACATTGCTGATTGTGAGTTATGGCTATGAATACTAATAAATATTACTGCAGAATATTTAACCTAATTTTCAATCATAAATTATTCTTCTTTCTGTATTCTGTGCTTATACAAAATAACTTTGAAAAGCATCCTGTTCACAGTTTTGGTATTATTTGTACACTTGTTCAAAAAAATAACTGTTGTGTACATATATATGCATCATTATCATAGTAATATAGGTGTGCAATTAGTTTTTGAACATCTTATAGCAAGTTGATTTCTTCATTAGTTTTCAATGTTAAAGTATACAGTTCATATAATAGCTATTAATAACTATGATTATATGCACAAGATGTTTTAAAGTTTGTGTAAGCATAGAATATAGAAAGAATCAACAATGTATGATTTAAAATTTGTACTGTGCATGTAAATTAAAAAACTCAATTTAGACGTATATATGCTAAGTAAAAAGTAAGATCAATGCTTGCTGATTGATGCTTGTTCACATCTTATATTAAATAAAATGAACTCATATTTTATTTAAAATAAGATGTGTGATTGATTGATTATGAAATATTTTTAAAAATTTGGATATATAACTTTTGTATTACATATTATACTTGTGTTTCGAAATTAGTTAAATTTCACAAAATCTGCATGAAGTATTCTGGATTATAATTTTATATAGTTAATAATATCACATTAAAACTATGTATTTTTGTTCTGACTTGTAAAACTCATTATAGTTAAATCTAGATAGAAATGAAATTATCAGGAATTTCTTGAATACCAAAGAATAATGAAGTATTGACCTTTTGTATACATTTAATGATACATTAAATGAGATCAGTCATGAGAAAAATTCTCTGCATTTTACGTAACTTAATTATGATTTAAAAATTTTATAATTAATGGTCAAATTATAATCAAAATAAATCAGGTGAATAACATTTAAATATCAGTTGGTACTAATTCATTTTTACATTAGTCTGAATAAAATTATCAGTCTTCAAATTCTCTTTAACATGCTTACAGTAATTTTCAATGGATTTGAAAAATCAAAGCTGAAAAACAGTTAATCTAAATAATACTTCATAATACAGTATAGGAAATGGTTAAGATGGAAAGCACTTTTTTTTGTTAATTATATATTTAGAATATTTTATTATTTAAACCAGTAATTCTCAACCTCTTTTGCTAATGGCCATTTTTAGTGGGGAAAAACAGTTCAGGTGGCAGATTGAGAGGTTGAGAACTGCTAATCTAAACAAATTGTTAGCACAAATTTCATTTTTGTTATGGCATTTAATTGTTAGTGTTCTTTAATGTTTTTAAATTGTATCTGTTATATAAAACATATCCAAAAAAACTTTTGCTGAATAAAATTATTTTATATTTATTGATTTTATTAATATACAATGCTTGATATTCTTTATATAAATAAAGGTTCATTTACTAATACTGGTAATATATTTTAGTGGGAAAATTGCTCGAATTACATGGTGAAGGAACAGGGAAAGGTGGTACAGCAGCAGCTCCTACTAAAGGTGAAGAAGGAATGAAAATTGATAGACCAGAAGGCTATGAGCCACCAGTCCAGGACACTGTTTAATGCATTGTCATTCTTAATGAATATATAAAATAAACTCCTGGATTTCATGTTTTTTTGTGTTTTTGTTTACTTTGCAAAACGAATCTAGATCATTTATCAATCTGATATTCTGAAATTGTTAAAAATTTCTTGGACTGATATAAATTTAATTTCATCACAATCTACAAATACGGAAATATTTATATAAGATGATGATAGGAATTGTTAATTTTCAATTATAAGTTCATGAAAAGCTTCCTCAATATGCGGACCGTCGATTTTTCCAATCCGACGATTCTGTTACGAAAGGAAACTAGCGTGGCTCCGATAGGGATCTTGTGTTAGGCCACTTGTGGAATATTCTGTAGACGACATCGCATGGAACCCTATGTCTGTTGGGTACGGTTGCAGGCATATGCGGACGATATGTTGTAAAAATGGAAAAGATCTACACTGAAGCGATAAAGCGACATGCTTGCTCGACAGGAGGAAAAAAGAGGACCTTTGTTCACACAAATCCCGAGGCCCTGACGGCACGATCAAGTATATTGGTCACTGACCAATATGTTGAATTGATGATAGACCCATCCGAAGGATCAATGAGATTATCTAGAGATCACGATCATATACTGAGTTAGCGTATATCAAGAAAATAGGAAACATGAGCTATCGTGAGTTACATAGGCTAGACTACGGTTTAAGTGGGAAGGTTCTTCATTCCAACTTTGCCTATCTTTCAGTTGTCCTCTTAATCATTAGCGAAGAGAATTTTTGCTGAAAGCAACTTCCAGTAATCTTACGAATTGCGAGAACGTAGAACTGCCTATACAGATTGTACCAATCATGGCTTGTCTGACGCTTTGCCGTTGATTGGATAATACCCTGGTCACACTACAGCCATTAACCGCCGTTAGTCTATTAACACCAGTTACTGTTGGCAGTGTGACTAGTATCAGTTAGTGTAACTGCCGATAGTAGATCTTCAAACGCCGTTAGTGACGTCATACACCGGTTAAGACAAGAAAAATGGCTGCTCCTGAACAAAGAGAGAACCCGATTGGAAAGAAGAGGAAATATACTCTTTAATATATGTTTGGAGCGAGAATTTGGACGACATAAGAAGAATAAAAAGAAATAGACATATATATATGAAAATGGAGGAGAAGTTACAAAAGGAGTTTGGTGTATCCAGAGCAGTAGAAGCGATAAAAAATAAGATGGAATCGCTGACAAAATTATACAAATTAGTAGAATGCATTGTAAATATTTCACGATATACAATAGTTGTAGATGTGTGTGTGTGTGAAAAATTATATAAATATAAAATCTAATTTTTTTTTTACGATTCTCACTTGTGGCAGCGACCATTGTTATCCCGAAGTGCTCTAGTTACCTGAATAATGGCAGTTAGCAATGTGATTACCACTTTCTTAACCGCAGATACCGATCGGCAGATACCGTAACAGCGATTACGGTAATGGCAGTTAAGCTGCAGTGTGACCGGGGTATTACGCCTTTAATATCTAGAACAGGTTCTAGATATTAAAGGCGTAGGTCAGGAAAGGCGTAGGAACATGTTCTAGATATTGGAGGATAAAGTGACCAGGATACAAGTTCTAGATATTGGAGGAAAAGTGACCAAGATACAAGTTCTAGATATTGGAGGATAACGTGACCAGGATACAAGTTCTAGATATTGGAGGATGAAGTGACCAGGATACGGGTTCTAGATATTGAAGGATAAAGTGACCAGATCTTTTGAACTTCAATCCGTTCAGGGTTGAAGTTCAGAAAATCTGATCACTTAATCTTATAAAGTTTCTGTAGCGATTTCCACTCATAATGGGGAGATATATTTTTCCCAACGATATTCATCACATCTATAGTATAGATTGTTTACCAGAAACATGTATTCAACACGTAATTGTAGAAAACTAGTTTTTTTTTATTGAAATAAACACTAATTAAAATAACGAATCAATCAAGAATTTCGATTCATAAATTTTCATGTTAATTTTAATTTTTCTTTATATTCTTGATTCCATTTTTATATCCAGGAATTCTGATGATGAAAGTGAATCTCCGTTATTCGTAATACATTTTCTCGATCCTCATTCATTGTATTGTATACATATTTCAGAGGTTTTTGATATTAAGATTTTTGATTTTATAAAATTATACATTTTTTTTTTTTTTTAAGATTCTTATTTTGTATTTAATATTCTGAACGACTACATAATTTAGAATACCAATAAAATAGCCATAAAGAATTCAATTTGATAAAGAAGGAAACGTAGAAAAAATATGATAAAGAATATACGATATCTAAAATATTAATCCGTATTGAAAGACGATGAGTAAAATATTAATTATCACGAAAAATTCATAAAATAAACAGTTATTATATAAATAATTTATAAAAAAAAATTAAAATATAATAATACATCACTATATAGATTTGAAAGGTTTGATAATTTTATTATTAAAACTTATTAAAAATGATATAAATTTAATGATTTAACGTAACGTGATTTTAGATTGATGAAAGATTAATAAACACTGTTAATTAATCTTTTATCAATCCAAAATCATAGCGGTAATCAAGAATAAAGTTTTGCATTGCTGTTTTTTCCTAAATAATTTATTTTATTAATTAATTTGACTCACTATTAGAGTCAATGAATATTTTTACATATTATATTTAGTGAGATGAAAACTATCTAAAATACACATTTATAATTTGAAAAATTTTTATTCGAATACAGTCATAATCCCGATAAGACGTCCCCCGTTAAAATGCCACCCTGGCTGAGCGCCAAGAAATTCGTCGGAACGGATCTTCCCTATGTTAATGGAATAGGCAAACCCCGATAAGACGCCATCCGCCAGTAGAAACGTCTAAACAAATATTCCTATTGGTATTGTATTTGTCTTCGTTAATATGCCAAGGGGCATGTAAGGTGACTTGCATCCCGAAGTTCATCAGTACTGTATATACAGTATCGAAAGCTCTCTGGATTCATTTATAAGCAGAGGGTGGAAGAGATACAGTTAACGGTTAATCATGTATCTCTTTAAGCCTGGTTCACACCTAGGTTGTAGAAAATTTAAAATCGTAAGAACCAAATCGTTTCCATCGTTTATTGAGTACCGAGCAAATAAAGATTCTGTATAGTAAGCTGTGTTCATTGTGTTTTACAGAAAAAACTCAAAGTAGTGGATCAGAATAACACATGGACATATTTTCTGTATAGTACTGTACATATGCGGTACGAATACTATACTGTAAAGTATACAGTTTTTTACAGATGTTAAGTTTGGATGCTAAATATAAATGTGCTGTCGACACATGTCGACAGCACATTTATATTTAGCACACATGTTTTCGATCAACAGCCAACCCCGATTACCTACCAAACTCGTTCTCAAACGGATGGTAGTGTGTTATTGGGGTTTGACTATATAAATATTTTGCAAGTCGTCTGTTTGCTTGCACTAGTTTGCTCTCCATAATCATCTTGCGAATACAAATTAATAAACAGTAGTTATGTTGAAATTAATATAATAATAATATTAAATTGAGAAATATTGAATATATCGAATTCTAAGAAATATTTAATGATGAATGTAACTATATTTTTCAGAATGTAAAATGTTACAAGAAAGTTTCAATAACTTTACATTCTATAATATTATAATTAGAGGATGATGATTGAAAATAATAATGTTTCCTATGTTCCCAAAGAATATTTCTAGTGTTTTTTCATTAAAATTATTGAGTATAGAATTTCGTTTAGAAATATAAAATAATTTCGATCGAAAATATTAATAATTCTTTTCAAATAATGAAGAATTAAATGAACAATTCCTTTAAACTATCTTCCTGATACAGTAAACCTTTGATGTAAACGTTACTCTTTAACCAAAAAAAAAAAGAATCTCAATTACTATTAATATGTTTGTATAATTTTGTCATAATTTAATTTGCATAAAATCTGAAATATAAAAAAATTAAGTTGCTCCCATCAGGAGGAAATGTTATAAACCTTCAAACTGATTTATAATATTCAAACTGTCATAAATAATTTGTTGGTTGTCCTATTGAAAATATAAACAAGAAAAATGAGAGCGAAGAAGAATATAATATTGAAGAGAAAATCAGAATATTGAATAGAGAAAAAGATCTCAAATATATTGAGATGACAAATTTTTCTTGAATAGATCCTTCAAACTGATCTACAATATTCAAACTGTTATAAATAATTTGTTGGTTATCGTGGTTATCTCAATATAAAATTAAGAAAATTGAGAGCGAAGAAGAATATAATATTGAAGAGAAAATCAGAATCTTTAATAGAGAAAAAAGTCTCAAATATACTGAGATCACTAATTTAGTCCATTGAACAATAATCTAAATTCATTCACAATTTTACAATTAAAAATCAAGAGCAATCAAAATAGAACTGAAAAAAAATATCAGTAAAATTTTTAGTACAGTGAATATTCGATTCAGTTTATTTAATTCGTTTCTTCTCCAAATTTATCGTTATGTGAGATAATTTCGATTCCATTATCATAAACAACTGAAATTATCTGTCCATGTTATTTTTATGGCATATTATAAACTTGAAGATCGGCTAGATCAACTTTCTCTTTTTGCCAAAAGGCAAATGTAACCAAATAACTATGTTTCTCTCTTTCCCAAGCAAATAATTAATTCAATTAAATAAATATAATCAGCAGAACTTGGCTAAGGACCAGTTTGTCAAAATACTGCAAACATTGTATTGGAGATAGTTGTTCCGGATAATATTATTTAATAGGAAAGAAAATAATCAATAATACAGAAATATTAAGTAAATTTTTTGTATACACATTTTACAATATAATTCTTTATTATCCAAGTTATATTATTAATAATTTTGTCAGTTCTAAGTGATATTGTTACAAGAGAGAGCAACTCTTCAAAACATTGAAAGTCCGATATATGTAAATTTTTTTATTGCATATGAATGACATTATCGTCATTTGAAAAGTTTTAGATATATTTCACCATACTATAATCTCATGTAAACTATATTTTTTTGTCTAATTATCACACTATCTGCCAACAAACTCAAGAAAAAAATATTCAAACTGTTATATTCGTTTGTTGTCATATTGAAAAATATAAACAAGAAAATTGAGAGCGAAGAAGAATATAATATTGAAGAGAAAGTCAGAATCTTGAATAGAGAAAAAGGTCTCAAATACACTGAGATCACAAATTTCGTCCATTGAACAATAATACAAATTCATTTACAATTTTACAATTAAAAATCAAGAGCAATCAAAATCGAACTGAAAAAAAAATCAGTAAAATTTTTAGTACAGTGAATATTCGATTCAGTTTATTTAATTCATGATATAATGTCTTTTCTTCTCCAAGTTTATCATTATGTGAGATAATTTCGATTCCATTATCATAAACAAGTAAAACTATCTGTCCATGTTATTTTTATGGCATATTATAAGCTTGAAGATCTGCTAGATCAAATATCTCTTTTTGCCAAAAGGCAAATGTAACCGAATAACTATTTTTCTCTTTTTACTAAGCAAATAATTAATTCAATTAAATAAATATAATCAGCAGAACTTGGCTAAGGACCAGTTGTCAAAATACTGCAAACACTGTGTTGCCTATGTCATTGCTAATTTTGAAACTTCCATCTGATCCTGTTATAATATGATAGAAGTTCAAAAACTTTAAAATTCTATATATTGCATCTGAAATACTTTTTTTAGTAATGGATAAAGGTTATATATTTATTTATCTGTAAAAAATGACTATAACATTATTTATCACTGGTAAAAAGCTTTACGTATATTTTTGCTTGCGATTCTTATTTCGAAATTCGTGAAAAATTTCAAAATTTTTTCTTTCTGGAATAAACAGAGCGATTTTTCAGGATTTTTATTTCATGTTTACAATACACAGCATATCCAGTACATTATATTTTATAAAATGTAACTTATGAAAATAAAAAATATACATATAAAATTATCAAAACTTTTAATAAATTACACAGTATACTTGATAAAACTATTACGAATAATATTATATATTTTATTATTATTGTTGTAAGAGCTTTATCTAGTTAAAAATCTTACTTTATCTAGTAAAATAAATTAATAATAATTATATAAATTAGTAAATTTACATAATATTATTATAAATCTAATTTTTACGTTTAAGTCTTTTCACCACATTATTTTCGATCATTTTTCGTTACACTTTATTGTTTTTTCTATTGTTTTCCTACAAATGCAGTTTTTATGATTTTTCATGATTTATATGTGTGGTCGGCCGATGGTAGCGTCGTAAAATGTTGACTTGCTACCTAAATTAATTTTATTATGCAACCGGATATCGACATGGGATATTGCTGGAGGTAATTACTTCAGATCCCACCAGAGGCTGATCAGCATCTAATGTGAGGTCAATCATAGAGTTCAACTGAGAGAGCAACCTTCTCTCCTCAAAAAATGGAAGTATGGAATTCAAAATTAAACATGGATCTTCTAATGTGGTAAACTATTACTATTCCATGCAGCCATCCAATCGATCTTATCACTTAAAGGATCCAGATTCAACTCAATATCACACCTAGAAATTTTGGAATTCATTGAAGACCCGCGTTCAACCCTAGTATTGGATCCTTCATGTAGTAAAGCTGATGATTGGTAGTAAATCATTGGCCTTACTATCGGCCATTCAGCTTTGCTATATGATGGACCGGCTTGAATTCCCAGATACCACATTTCCAAAAGGTTTTCAGAACAATCCGGATTCGATTTTTTAAATCTCATCCATTTCTTGACAGTCGATTTCCCAAAGACATGGGCAACAGTTATGGACAATTGAATGCTCCTTAGCTTAGAAACTTCCAGATGAAAGTAACGTAAAACAAACAAAGAAAAAAAAAGCCGCTCTCATCACGGATTTGCATGGTTTGTGATATGAACTTAAATATCGCCACAGCTTAATATTTGATAAAGATGAACAGTGAAGTAAAACTCAAAAAGAAGAAATATCCAACAGTATGGAAACATAGAAAAATGATCTATATGTATAACATAATTCAGTAACCCCTAGTTTCATAAGATAAATTCAAGTCATAATTAAATAAAAATTATAAATTAATATTTGAAAAATAAATCAATACAAAATTAGTAATTAGAAAAGTTTGATTAAAGAAACACATACACTGTATAAATAACTAAATATGATAAAATGCTTGATAAGACGAACTCAATTTTTTTGGAATGACTCGTCCAAGACGAAAACTCTTCTCAACGCAAGTATCAATAAGATTGTTGATAACTGAATATGATTATCGAGTGTGAAAATAGATTTATTATTTATTAAAAAAATTTTTTTAAAATTTATTTAGAATTACTGTATTATTATAATTTTTTAAATGAATTATTAATTCCACCGTTAAAGAGCAGAATATTGAATCGGAATAATATGCTTTGAAGATATTCATATTTTTAAAAATATCGGTGATGTTTCAATTTAGTTTTCACTTTTTCATATCCTGACGCATTACATATTTTAAAATAAATAGCAAATGAGGAAAAAAATAGAAATCAGTATATTCTGCAAGATTTAAATTTAAAAAAATCTAAAATACATTGAAGAGAATAGCAAATGCCACACAGATTTTGAATATTCTTGAGAATTTTCAAAAGTATATTCTCGAATACTATGAATATAAAATGATCAGAAACTGTATTTTTATCATCGTTTGGTCCTTGATTTTAGGGATATCTGATAATTAAAATTATCAAGTTACTCTTTAAATTAATAGTCAGTTATTGGATATTTATCAATACAGGGTGTTTCAAAAAGAATCATCCGATTTCAAAAGAGTATAAACTTTTTATTTATCAAACCAGAAACTTGGAATTGCTTTTAAAATACACAGCTAAACATAGAATTTCACATAAAATGTTCATAAGTGTTCAGTTTCTCTAAAAAACGGTGTATGGCCGTACTTCTTGACTAACACTGTCACAGGAATGTCGTACTTGGAAATGTTAGAGAACTGGCTTTTCCCACAGTTACTGCTTCATTCTAATGACTTCATTTTTCAACAAGTTGGGGTTCTGTGGCTGAACTGCGAAATCGAATTACAGCAGCAGTGGCAAGTGATTCCAGACATGCTCGCATCTGCATGGTACGAATTGTCCTATCGTATAGACATATATCGAACATCAGAAAGTGGACACATTGAGCACTTATGAACATTTTATGTAAATATTCGTGTTTAGCTGTGTATTTTAAAAGAAATTCCAAGTTTCTGGTTTGATAAGTAAAAAATTTATACCCTGTTGAAACGACCTGTACTTGATAAATAAATATACAATTTCTAATTAGCTGTATTCTGCCATCATAAAACACATGAGATAAAATATAAAATCGATATGGAAGAATGTTTTTTTTTTTTTTTTTAATTTAGTATTTATATAACTGCAATATTAAATTACTCTACTTCAATTTACTTTGAAGTAATTGCCAAGAAAGCCATATTCTTGATTTATTTATTTTAATTACATTCGTGAATTATATATATTGTATTTTTACTTTTCACTAATATCTGCATCTTTATTTATCTACTTATTCCATTGTGATAAAAATTCTAACTCGAAACATACTGCATATGATATATTATCACAATGTACTGCCAAGTCTCGCTTTTAATTACATGTCAAAAAGATATAGATCTTTAATTATATATCTGGGAAATTGCATTCCACAAATATCTAGTTTTTTTTTTTTATAAAGCATATTCAGTTTACAATAATCTTTGATACGTATATGGTGTTGGCAGTCTGCTAAAATTTTACAATAGATGTGATATGTGACCAAGATTCAAATTTGTGTGAGGAAGCTCAATCATTGACTTATTCTTGTGACATATGGCAATATCTACAGTTTATATAGTAAGAGATGTGATCTGAGCTGCCTTACCCAATATAAAATATTGCCAATTTTGCCAATATGCATGTATATTTATAATAGTTATAACATATAATAAAGAAAAACGCATTCAAGCTGGCATTGTTGATTCTCCAGATGGTAGTCATTGCAGCAGCTCTTGTGGATTCAGTATTTTCAAGAAATTATAATTTAATTTAATTTTCCTTAATTTTTTTAATGTAAACAAACAATTTGGACTATTGCGTAACTTTTCTAATGATGTTTGGGAAATCGTTCAATGGCTCGACTGGAAAGAGATATATACTGATGTGGGCCCGCGAAGCGACTGTGGCATCAGGATATATTTGATAGCCAAAACGCGGATATGTGACGCTTTTGTGAGTAAGGATGAAGAGGAAGAAATCTCTAGAGATGCAATGACTGGCAACAATACGGTTTATGAACAAATCCTGGATCCTTTATTGAGAGAGATCTCTGTACAAATGATGCTAGCTCTATTACATAGAGCAGCGTATCCAATACAGTCGGAGGATAAATAACTTAAGTATTAACAAAGTCTCTCGTCTTCTAACGTCGAAATATTCCTTTTTGTTTGCACACATACATACGGATTCTTCTTTTGAACAGTTCTTTTATTTTTCTTCTTTTTATTAATATTTCTTCTTGATTTCCTCTTTCTTCTTTCGGCGCATACACTCACACCACCTTCCTTGACGGATTCTTTGCACCAACTGCCTCGACTCTCTTTCTCCTCTTTCTCTAAAATTTATTTTCTTCTTCAATTTTGTTTATATCACGTCTAATATTACATTTATATCTTTACATTCATGGTAACACCTGCACGCAGTTCAATCTAGTTTTGTGGCCATTATATCTCAAGTTTACTGCTTGATTTATGTCGTTATATACAAAAGTCCGCGGTTAAATCATACGCGTTATTCGTTTGTTTATCCTTGTTATAATTTAATACCTTTCTCTGGATATTTATCTTTCTTTACATTTTATACATAGATATTTCTCTTATTTATAATTTTATATAATCTATCTCCCTTTTTCTCTCTTTGTTTGGAGAAATTTCCCCAACGAGCGATAAATTACGTCCATCAAGACTTTACATTTCATCTCCTTTTCCCCATTTATTAGTTTACACAAATGAAATAAAATTCGCAATACACAATTGTATAATCGCAATTTTCCACACTTAACACATTTACTAATTTTTTTTTTTTTTGTTAACAGTTGACACCACTTTCCATTTTTGAAATCAGCAGTTCTTAATGTTTTCGGAGTCGTGGAACAATTCTAATTATAAAAAAATCTTGCGGAACATCAAAATAAATAAGGTTTATATAAGGCGAAACACTCTTATAACTAACAATAAAAATACAGATGATATTCTTAACATTTCATAGGTTACATATATTCATATATGAGTGCAATATAGACTATAATAATAATAATGCGGAACACTTGGGGCAAGTTCTCCAACATCGGTTAAGAACCACTGCTTCAAATATAAGTGGCAAGGTCAAACATGCTTACCACAGGTTAGCCTATTCCTGAGGAGGGGTCAACCGGATTGATGAGAGTTACAGAATTGACAGATTGGGTCAAGCCCCATAAATAAATTTTTCTGAAGGATGGGCTCGGAATCGAATCCAGGTCCTCCAGTATGGAAAAACAAAGTTTACACGTGGTCAATCCTACCGAACACACTGTCCTATTATTAACTGTAATTTAATTCATTTTTTTTAGGATTGACACATGGGATTAACTTATATATTTTCGGTTAATCCTGTATGTGAGTTAGCTTTCTATCAGAAAAATAGGATTTTAATCCGAATTCTTTCTTGAAAAATTTTACTGAGTCATTATGCCTAGTTCTCCATCCCCTTCCTCAATAATCCTGAGTGATCCAATCAAAGATTCAAAGAATTCGAACGATCTTAATTAATTAATCAGATTCTTGGTGGAAAATGACGTTAAAAAATATTTATTATTTTAGAATAATTTTCATCCCATCCTTAAAATTATTTGATTTATTCTCAAGTTTAATAGATATTTTATAAAAATCTCAAACTGAAATTGTATTTTGTTTAAAATTTTTTTTAATGAATGGCAAAATAATTTCATTTGGTTCCTTTAATTATGTCTCCAAATCGTATAAGTGTTATATATAGGCCTATATATAATCAGAGTTCCACCATAGATGGCCAATATATACGAGGAGATCTCTCAGGAGGATTGAAGGACGAGATTCTATGGATCGGGCCAAACTTTCTTCAAAAAATATGAGGGTAGAATATACTGCTCAAGTCCAGTCACTTAAAAACTTGCGAAATATCAAACAACAAATTTTAATAAATGCGAAAAGTAGGAATGAATAAAGAATAAATGAAATCGTAAATGGTAATCTTTTTTCTAATTAGTCTACAAAATTTCTTTTCGAATATCGAAGAATAGATAGGTGAAGGAGAAAGTTAAAATGAAAATAACACGAAAATTTTCTAAGATTAAAATAAAATATACACTCTATATGTAGAATAAAGTGAATAGGTAACATGAAAAAGTTCAGCAAAGGAGAATCAACCAAAATAATCAATAATGGAAATAAAAAAAATATTAATTTACAAAGCATTAAACATAGTAATTAATATAAGCTGCAAGTGTTTAATATACAACTATAGACAAAAGGGAGATTAAAAAGAAACAAACAAACATACAAACATAAATACAAACAAACAAACATAGAAATAAACTGAATAAATGAGATGCAAATAGAGAAGTGCTCACAATAAAATCTCTTTGGAATGATTTCTGATTGAACAATGTGAGGATGTCATCATCGATTCTACTTGTTTCGTTCATTAAGAACAATAACATTAGAAATTCAACATTCTTTCGAAATTTAAACTGAACTCTTTTCAAGTTCAGTATTGTTCATAGAATCAATCCTTTTGTTACTTTCATCCGAGCTTCAATAAGTGAAATTCATTCAGGAAAATTCGAGAAATTTGTTGTCATAATATAGAGGGGAAGTTATTAAGACAACGATAACAGTTTAAGTTTCTTGACAGATAGAGAAATTTCTTAATTTTTGAATGATTATTAGATAAGAAATTAGGTTTTCTTCACGTTGGTGTCGGAAAAACTATTGTTTGCAATAATTTTTCTGATTCATGAACGTAAATAAACCTTAGAAATTATTATAAACAGTAATTTTTCAGTAATTAATTAATTTATTAATATCTCAACAATAAAATATTCAGCTTACAGAAAAATTTTTTCCTTAATAAATTATGAATAAACGATTTTCTTTTAAGATATCTCAGGAAATATTTGTTAAACTCATCTCGTATCTCTGTATATTTATGTGATATTCTATTCAATATCATTACTGATATCAGATGGGTTTAACATATTTGTATTGCTGTATCTCTATTGCAAAAATCTTCAACATATCCATTGTTTCTCTTTGGAGTCAGATTTTTCTCAATTAATTTTTTTTTCATTTTAATTATAAAAAAATTTATAAATTGTATAGATAAATTTTTCTTAAAAAATTTACATATAAATTAAAAAAAAAACTCCTTTGAGACTCGAAATGCGTCCTCATCTGTAATATAAAAATTAATTAGGAGTAAAAATTCGCGTAATTCTTCCGAAAATCCCGTTGTAAAAGATAGAAAAGCATAATAATTCATGTATAAATTATCTTAAAATTAAAAAAAAATCTCTCTTAAAGATACTCGAAAGCAACAAGCCTTGGTGGAATAAAGAAACAAAATCAATATTAAAAAAATTAAAGAGCATTTTTATTTATCGAAAAAAAAAGAAAAAACAAATCAGATATTTTGATATGCTCAGAGGAAATTTTTACATATTACATGAATATTTAGTAAGTTTTTATTTTTATGATTGCACAGTTTCGTTTCTTATTCATTGTATTTTATAAACAGAATGTTACAATTGATTTTGAAAGACATGTTTAGAATTTATATAAGAATATATATATTCACTTTCTATGGACAGTCGAAAATAGATATTGCACGAATTTGAATTTTAAATGATTTTGTTTATTATAAGAAACAAGAACCGAGATACAGTAGAACCCCGTTTATACGTTTTTGAAGGGGGTTGATAAAAATTATGTACGAGATCAGCGCTTAAATGAAACTTTTTATTTTAACTTTAAATGTTGAAAAAATACAGTAAAACTTAAAATTTAAAAATGTTAAACTACATATGTTTTTTCCATACATTAAAACCTAAGAAGTTTGATTAACCATGATGGGCACATACAGTTATTTTGGCATAAAGAAAGAATCAATTGTAGTTTGTTTTTTGGATGCAACATTACATTCATAGATCGAACCTTCATACGCAACTATTGTACACGTCTTGTCATCACTAATTTTTTTGATCTTATGTAACGTTGTGTTACTTCTAGTGTAACACAACCTTACATAACGTCGGTAGAAAGACTGGTGGGATAAGTTTTGGTTTTGGTTTTACTTTTGTATTCCTTCCACTTTCTATTTCCTAAGATAATGTAGTGTACAGTATAACAAATCGTTCCTTTCTCGAAAAAGTTTGGCCAAGATTTCTTGGATTTTATGTATAAG
>WUQG02408944.1:0-16500 GCA_011317285.2 Androctonus mauritanicus
TTAATTGGTCGGTTGTAAACGTCACTATATTTCATCTGCGCATGTCTGTCGGATAAGCCAGTCTAGCAACCTGCTTATGACCTAATGATGTCACATCGTAGGCAACCTAGTCGACTAGTTTGCTAACGGCCTTAGATTTTGTCAGATCAATCAATGCATGAACTATCATCATTCTACAAAATTTCATCCATATGGGTGAGTAACAATCATCAGGTCTCTTTGTTAGAAGTAAAAGGATTTTTAAATTATGTATTGAGTTTTATTTTATTTTAAAAAATTTTTATTTTCTAAAACTTACAGTTTAAATTACTCAAAATATATTTGCAACCATTAATATAACAAATATAAAAACCATAAAGTATTTATTGTTTTAAAACTAAAGATATATAAGAGTCTTTGAACTTGGTAGATCTATAATTTAAATAGTGATGCATATAGATATTTAATAGAACTTTAAAATATATACTTACTTGTTCTGATAAAGGTTGGCTTAAATCTGGATTACTTAATTGGGTAAGAAAATCTTTGCATAGTTGTTTTAACTAAAAAATAGAAAATAATGATAAATAACTTTAAAAAATAGATGTTCATAATAAAAAGTTATAGATATATGCAAACCTTATTTTTTGTATCAGATAATAAATATACATTAGAATTTGAAGAATTATTGCAAACAGATTCTACAATATCATCTGTAGAAAACTGAGAAAAAAGCAATCCAAATACTTGTGCAGCTGCTAATTGAATCCATATATGTGGATGTAATAAATGTGATTGTATATGATCTAAAAATATAATTGATTTAATATATATTTAATAAATAATAATAATAATAATAATAAGAAAGGAAATAAGCATACTCCAGATAAAAGTTAATTTATGTGAAGATGGACAAACTGAAACTATTTTTAAAAAACAATTTAATAAATGATATAAAATGTGATCAGCATTTTTTTCTGTAGTAGAATGTGTCATCTGAAAATAAAAATAAAATTTTAATATGTTATATACACAATAACTGAATATTTAAAAACTGCATACATTTTCATATTTAGAAGGCTTCAATTCATCTTCTAATATATCTGAAATATGTAAAAGACGCTGTTCAAAACGATTATTTTCAACCTCAGCAAACAGTCCACAAAGTTGAGCACCAAGACGTCGATGTAACATCTACAAAGAGTAAATATTTAATAATATTTGCTCATTAATAAATATAATTATAGAAAAATAAATATATATGAAAGTATTACCTTTTTATTTTTTAGCCAAGCAATGACAATGGTAAATAATTTAGTTCGGTCTTCTTCATCAATCTAAATATGTTAATAAGAATTATTATTTTCTGTCAATGTTTTTCCTTATCTTGAATATTTGTAATTTCATTTATTAAACAAACTTAACAATTACTTTAGTAAGAAAGTTTTTAATAGCTAATGCAGCTAAATGACGACATTGAGAAGAATCATCATTAACTAATCTTGCTGATAATGGAACAAAGAATAAACCAGAGTAGTATTTCAGCAATTTCTAAAAAGAAAATACTTCATTAAAACAAAATAAATAACAAATACAAAAAAGTTAAATAATTAGTTATATTTAAATAAGAATAACAAAAATAACAACTAAACCACTGATACTGACCATTGGTTAGTTGTTATTTTTGTTATTCTTATATCTTATTCTTACATTGATTATTACATCAGGCACATGCCAAGCTTACTAAATTTGGTTTGATGGTATTTATGGTATTATTTTCTGCATTTTTATTCTTAAAAAATCTCAAAAGTCTCTGCAAACTTTCCTCTTTTTGGTATTGGGTCATCTTTAATAATTTTATGTCACTCCCCATGGCCTGTTTGTCAAGGTTCAAAATCCTTTTGTGAGTGCAGTATTCTGCTGTCCTTTATCCATGTCTGATTTATGCTCCTTAAATCTTATTTGTATTGATCTAGCAGTACATCCAATATATATGCTTCATCCCTGCCAATGTCATTGTTTTTTTATAGGTATTTGATATATTCCTGATTTTTTAATTGTTGTTGATCTTTA
This sequence comes from Androctonus mauritanicus, assembly GCA_011317285.2. Classification (NCBI taxonomy): domain Eukaryota; kingdom Metazoa; phylum Arthropoda; class Arachnida; order Scorpiones; family Buthidae; genus Androctonus; species Androctonus mauritanicus. The sequence goes on from WUQG02408944.1 coordinate 2,053, forward strand.
TCATTTCTTAATGCAATAAACAATGTATTATTTCTTCTAAAGGTGATTTCCTTTTTTGCTGCTTTTTTGATTTTTCTTCTAAATTTTAAAAGAATTATTGAAAAGAATAGCAAAACACTGTAGCACTAGAGAAAATATTGATGAAGAGTTAAATTGGATTATTAATCAAACAGAGATTCACAAATATAAATGAAGCACTATAATAAAAATATGGAATTGAGATTCAAAAGAAAAGTCAGATAACAATAAAGGAATATAAAGAAAACATTTGAGAACTAGATGGGATCCCTTACTTGGTTGAAGTCAATCCTATAATTTTAAAATTTAGAAGAAAAATCGAAAAAACAGCAAAAAAGAAAATCAGCTTTAGAAGAAATAATACATTATTTATTGCATTAAGAAATGATAAAGATCAACAACAACAATTAAAAAAATTGGGAATATATCAAGTACCTATAAAAAACAACAAGTCAGGAATGAAGTGTATATGTTACGGTAAAAGTGATTAATCTGGCAATTATGCATAATCGCAAGTTATTATATATAATCATCAATGATTTCGGTAAAAATGATAAATTTTTTGTATATTACAAACTTATCACATTTACCAGTGATTATGCATACTTACCAGTTCACAGTGGTAAATATGATAAATCATGCTTAATTAATCAAATATACCAAACATTATGCATAATCTCCAGTCTAGGATGGTAAATTTGATTAATAATACATTCTTGACAAGCAGCGAAGTAGTTGGGTGCATTCATCTTTATTTATATAATAAGTTCAGCTTTAAGCACTCAAAGAAAATAAGATGCCACTCAATTCAAGGAATAATTGCAAATGAAGGAGACTTTATCCCACGTCTTTATCTGGTGTCAACTCTAATTTCTAATGTGGAAATTAGAGCTGATATCCAGATAAAGACATCTATAAAACTTGAAAATATTTTTGTATATGATAAAAAAAAAAAAGATTATATGTCGTATTGAAATCAAAATCATAAATGAAGATTTGTTAACATCATTTGAAAATGAAAAAATGAGGAAATATGAATTAATGGCATATATGAACTGAGCATGATGTATAACTGCCAAGTAAAGATTATATGTATTATATTGTATTAAACGTATATTCTATTTTTTTTTGTAAGATTTGTTTAATTGAATTAAAAATTGTTACATTATAATAAATATATATTTTTTTATGTATAAGAACTTTATACAAAATATGATATATTCTTTTGTAGTATAAAATTGTAAAATATTTATAAAAATAGATTGCTATGAAAATGAGGAACTATCAATTTTTTTTCTGGAAAAGGGGAGTACAGACACAAAGTTTGGAAACCACTGATGTTTAATACAACATAATATTTAATGCAATGGATGGGCTTATTTTTCAGTACAAATTCTCTCCAATCAGGGTGTCATTGAAGATATTGCTACTTGCAATTCTTTTTCAATCACTAAATGAGATTGATATTTTGTCTTTACTATAGCAGAAATTTTTTGGATACATGGATATATGTATTTATAACCCTTTCACTGATTCAATTTTTTTGATATCAATTTGAATTTATTTTCATTTGTTTGTCTCAAAAATGATGTTTTTGGATCATTGTGTTTTTGTTAATTCTTGCATTTCCTCATTGTAACAGGCTAGCAACTCCCTAGTAGAGTGCAACCCACAGTTTGGAAAGCCTTGCCCTATGTGATGACTTGGGATAGTATTGAAACAACTTATCATAAAAATCATATCAGAGTTATCGATTTGCCCCTGAACATAGTCACATAAATCCAGATTCATATCTTCAAGAAGATTCTGGAAAGCATCTTTTTTGAACTGCAGATTTGGTGAGAAAGGGTGAAAGACATATTGAAAATGTACTGAAATGGTCAGAGATAATCAAAGTTAAAAGTAAATGAGTGCTAAGAACCTGCTACAAAAATGAAATAACAGTAACCCTATAATTAAATTATTAATTAAAACAACAAAAAGGTGGGAAATTTTATGATGTTTATCAAATTTATGATCTATATTTTTTAAATTAAGCAAAAATCTCTTTAAAAGTAATATATTCAGTGATATCTAACTTACCAAATTCATTTGGGAATTATGTAAAAATCACCAGTAAAAGTGAAAAATTTAGTGAAATTTATCAAACTTACCAAGATGATTCATGATTATGCATAATAACTTGCAAATTACGCATAATCACCAATTAATCACTTTTACCATAACATATATATTGGATGTACTGTTAAGATTGATACAGAAAAGAATTAAGGAATATAAATCAGATGTGGATAAAGAACAACAGAATACTATGCTTGCACAAAGGATTTTGAACCTTGACACACAGGCCATATAGAACAACATAAAATTATTAAAGACAACCCAAGACCCGATAAGAGGAAAGTTTGCAGAGGCTATGCAGAAAATAATACTATAAATACCATCAAAGCAAATTTAGTAAGCTTGGCACATGCCTGATATAACAAAAAATAATACAACAAAAGTAGAAGAACTGATTTTGTCTTAGCAATTATAATGTGTTGATAGGTCATATAAGTTATTTATTTCCTAAAAAAATTTATTATTATTTTAACTTAATTTTATATTATATGTATAATTTATTTTAAAAGTTGTTTCATGCATATGAACTTTTATTATATAACATATTACCATAGTTACTGTTTGAATTTGTTTGTTTTGAAATGAATTCTAAAACTGTATTCTAATGTTTATATTGCTTTGTAATGATTGCTGAAGAGGACCTATAGAATTGAAAGCACTTCAATAAAATTTATTTTAAGTTAAAAGAAAAATCTGAAGTTTTATTTCTGGATTATCCTGATCTTTGCACTGATTTTCAATGTTTTTTAAGCCAATGGTTTCTAATTCTGAATAATCTTCCAAATGCAAATCAGACCTTAAAGATTGCAATAAATTAATGAAATCTGATGAATCAATCTTGTGATTCTTATGAATAAAAAGCAACATTATAAAAAATAGTAAACATTTTCAACTACTCATCATCACCAACTATCATCAGCTTTAATTAAGTGTTTTTCATATCTTTTTAAGTTGTGGTATTATATGTTTGATACATATTTTTTTGTTTACTACTATTTTAAATAAACTTTAAGCCTAAATCCCAAGGGATAATATCCAAATTGACTCTTAATTCTGCCTAAAAAATCCTTGACTTAACGAAATTTTAATAATTTGGACTAATATTAGCATCATCTTTGAATTAACAAATAAATTAATATTTGTTTTGTGCCACTCAGTCTAATTATTAATTTATTTGTTAATTCAAAGATGATGCTAATATTAGTCCAAATTATTTGAAATTATTAAAATTCTGTTAAAACCAAGGGATTTTTAAGCAAAATTAGGGTCTACTTCTGTTCATTCTATTGAAGAATAAATGACAATAATTCTTGAGGAAACAATATGAAAAATTATCTGATACAATTTTTTTTAATACTACTGTATAATAAAAATAATTAAACAACATTATAACAATAATAAGTTATACATAAATTTTATTATTTTTAATTTTATTAATTAATTTCATCTAAATATTAAATTATAAAATAAAATAAGAGAGATTAAAAATAAATAAATCATATAGATTTTAATCTACAATATAAATTATTTATGACTATGATATATTTCACAAAATAACAAAAATAATTTAAGAAAATTATTACAGAATGTCTAATTTTCAATTCCAAAATAAACAGTTGCATGCTGGCCCAAGAATTGTGCAAATCTCATACATTTAATAATTATAGTATATTAACATGTTAACCCAATAAATTTTACCTTTCTTGCTAATTTCAAACATGATGGAATATAGAATTTACACTATTGAAATTAGTAGGAATTTAAAAAAACAAAATTTTGAATATTTTTTATGTGAAGCAGCTATTTTAGTAATTTTTAGAATAATTTAAACATTTATTACCTGAGAAAAGTTATTAAATATAAGATTTAATAATTCTAAACAAGATATTCTTCCATATTCATGTTGATACTCTAATTGTTCAATATAAAATGATAATGAATTCAACATATCTTTCTTTTTAAAAGTGTAGTTTTCTAAGTATTGTAGATAAATCTATAAATAATTATTGGAAATAATTATTGAAAAAATAATTTAATGTAAATAAGAATACCATTTAATAATTCATAAAAATTACCTGTCGACATTGAGAACGAATGTGTTCTTGCTTAGAAGTTATTGACAATTCTGCAACTTTTTTTGCAACTGCAGATATATCTGATGTAGCTAACTTACGAGATATTATAGCCTAAAATTAAAGTTAACATAAATCATTAAGAAAAAGAAAATAATAATTCATTTTCATTTGTGTAAAAAAAGTTTTTAATACCTTTAATAAATTAAAAGCTGTCCCTTGTCTTGTATGGTCATTGATATCTTGTTCTATATGACCAAGTAAAATTGTAAGTTGATCAGTTGTAAAAGTATAATATTCAACATTTAATATTACAACAGTTAAAGTCTGAAAAGAAAGAAATGAAAATAATTATATATTAATATATAATAGTTTAAATTCTATCATTTGTATAAAAAATTTTATATTACTTTGAAGCATGTGATAACTATTTCAAAATTTTCTCCTTGAGCCATTCCTATTTCAGTATAATTTTTTAATAAAACAAAGAGTTGAATTACTATATTTTTAATGTTATTTTTTAATGATGGTAAAGGAAAAGTTAATACTGAAGTAAGACATCGAAGAGCCAAGGATATCACCTGAAAAAAAATTTTATGGATTTTCACTACATAAAAGAAAGTAAATTTTAATATAAAAAGCAAACCTTTGCATATGAAGATTGAAGACAACTGAGCAATAATGGAGTGAAAGGATCCAACATTTCTAAACTGTGCTGATCATTGGGTGACAGTTTTTCTTTTTTGAAACATGAAACTAATAACTAGAAATATAAATATCAATTATATAATAAAATCAAGAACAAATCTAGCAAATAAACAACCAAAATTTTTTAAAACTGAAGATGAAAAAATTACTGTATAATTGAATAAATTGTTCATTCTATTTGTGTTTGCAGAGTACATGACATTAAAACACAGTTTCAATATAAAAACACTTTCCCATTGGAATATCATACAGTATACTTTGCATAAAAATACTGATTTCCACTATCCATTTGGAGAATTAATGATCTATATGATCATGCAATTAATTGAAATTAATTATTAAAAAATAATCAAAATTTTGCAAAAGTAAAAATTGTAATTTATTGTTCAATTGACATTAATTTTGTGCATTTGGAACATATATCTATTTTGAGATAGTGTTTCTTCAAAATAATTACTATTTATATAATTCTGTATACAACAAGTTATTCAGTTAAATAATTTATATCTATTTCTCTGTTTTTTCTTTATAAGAAAAACTCAAGAGGCAAAAACCAATTCTTAAGCAAGAACAATTATTCATTAAAAAAGCATTTGCAGTAAGACACATTGCCTTCTTTAATGCTTTGCTGTAGAGCAGATGAAGAGAACGAGTCTCTTACTGAAAATCTTAGTTATTGAGAAAATTGTTTCTGTTTAATTGTTAATTTTTGTACAGAAGGTTCTCAATAAATATTGTGCAATATATGTCATTTTGTATATATAGCAGTAATTAATTAGGGATGTGTTAAAAATGAGATTACATATTAGTAACCTTTCTACTCATTTATTTGGCACCACTTCTATGTATTATTAATGAGTGTAAGGTCTTACTGGTTTATTATATTACAACCTTTATTCTTTATATCATATATCTTGACACTTTAGCAATTTTTCCCTTATCTACTTCTGCTTGTTTCACAATTTTTACTTTGTCCCAAAGAACATCCAAATGATGACTCATAGTTCTCTCCAGAATTGCAGTAATAGTACTAGTTTCACTAACATCCATCTTATGTTCCTCCAATCCCAGATAGATTTCTGGTCATATAACTCATATAATTTTCCTACATAATCCTATTTGTACTATAGTTCATAGTGGGTACTCAACATTTCTACATCCAGCAAAAAGAAGCACTCATAGGAAGTTCTATAGCAGATGTATTAGAAAAACTGGTGATCAGGAAAAGAGAAAGGGAAGTCTTACAATATATATTTGACAAGATATATATATAGAGAATTGTGGATCATATCTTTGCATTAACTTAAGGAGACTTTAGAAATTTGAATCTGGAAGAGGAGTTGTCTGATGATTATCTAGGCCTGAACCTGAAGTACAAAAGGAGCAGCACTATGAAATTATCTAGAAAAAAAGATATAAATAAGGAATAGGAGTTTGAAAATAACAACATTAAACAGCAGTTGAAAAATAATAATTAAAACTTTTAATGAAACATTTTCAGTTGGTATACAATCATCTTCAGCATTAAGAACAGAATACAAAAGTTTTTTCAGTTCGTTTTCAAATATATATCTCATAATCATTAAAAGTTTTAGTTATTATTTTTCAACTGCTGTTTAATGCTATTATTTACAAATATATTATTAATAGCAATTAATTAAAATAGTTGTTTATAAGAGTTTGAAATATTTGTATATAGAAAGGATGCATATAACCCCATTTTTATACCTAAAGATTCAAATGAAGCACTGTAGAAGAGAAATAAATAACAAAAGGATAGTACAGCAGACAAAATTTCATAGATATAATAAGAGAATGATAGGCAATTTACAGAAGACCATTAGAAATAAAAGCAGAAAGATTAATGAGACAACTTCCATAGTGAGACCAGAAAGCAAGACTAGATATAAAATAGTAAATGCATCCCAGCCAATTCTAAAAATAAGAAAGAAGATAGAACAACTGACTGATAATAGACTCATATACCAAAGAAACAACACCTCCTTCAATATTTTTTGCAGTGATAAGGAGCAGGGATACAACATAAAACAAGAAGCAGGGTCTACCAAGTACCCATTACGAACTACGACACAAATAGGATTGAAAACTATATGAGGTATATGGTCAGGAGCCTATCTAGGAGATTAGAGAAACATAAGATGGATGTTTAGTGAAGCTAGTACTATTACTGCAATTATGAGGAGAACTATGAGTTATCATATGGATGTTCTTTGGGACAAAGCAAAAATTGTGAAGCAAGCAGAACCAGAAAAAGGAAAAATTGCCAAAATGACCAGGATATATGATATGAAGAATAAAGATTATAATATAATAAACCATACAATATCACACTTATTAATAATGCATGAAAGTGGTGCCAAAAAAAGGAGTAGAAAGGGTACTAATATATAAGCTTGGATTTAATACATACTTATTGTTTTAAAGACTAAGTTTTAAAAATTTTCCTTTTACAATGTATTGCACTGAAATGTTACAAAAAAGTAAATAGCATGTTAAAATCCTATACTGTTAATCTTTTGTGATTTATAATCTGTGCATATGTTAATCAATAGATTTTTAAATATTTTTGAAATTTGAACTGATCACATGGAACTCATTGATACTCTATTTGATTGAGTTTTCTATTCATAAGCTCTCCATATTTGTAATATTTTAAATTTATGTAATAGTTTTATATAGCTGATAATGGTTGTAATAGATCAAAAATATTACTATGTTTACATGTCTAATGTAATAAATGCTTTTTAAGTGAAATATTCTTACCAAAATGCTTATTTAAGTAATATATAATTCTGAAGTTGAAAAAGAACTAAAAGGAAAAGATATCATCTATCTTCAGAAGATATTGTTAGTGGTTTTTGTATTGCAAGATAAAATGAAAAAAGTGATCAATAAATTAATACACAAAGGAATAATAGTTGTGTTACAATCAGAGTGATATTCCCGTTTCTCTGTTTTAAAAAATAATGGAAAGCTGAAATTGTGTGAAGACTACAATTCCATCAGTTGTACATATTATTTAATTGGTAATATGATATTTATTCCAATTTGAAGGTAATGTATCTGGTCATATCTCCAAGTTTTGATTTAATTATAGTATTTTAGCATAACTTGTATTATACTCTTAATCTATTGAAGTCTGCATTATTTTTTAAAATAAATAAATTAGCAAAAAATTAAAATTGTGAAATCTTGCTTAATTTTCATCTAATTTTTTTGAAATTTTCACAATTTATTACATTTTTTATTGTGATTCTAATGATATAACAAATTCTTTTGAATTTTATTTCTTTTACAATTTTTCATTCATTATATGAGATCAGAGAACACATGATTTTTTTATATAAAATTTTAGTCATCTAATGAAATGTTTGATATTTTCTGATAGTAGCAAATCTCATGAATAAAATAAAGTATGAATCAAGAAAATGAGATAATATTTTTAAAAATTATTGATGAAAAACCAATTATTATGCAAATTTTAATCAACTTACTTAGTTAACTAATTAGTCGAAAAATGACAAAAATTTATTAATATATTGTTATTTTTTTTATAAAATATATTTATTGATATATTTTCTCTTCATTTCAATAATTTTTATTTTAATTTTTTTTTATAAATTTTCGAAATTATAATCAAAACATGGCATATATGAAAATCATCCACAATCGTATATAAACAGCTATAACATTTTCTACTTTACTCTAATTGGCCTTGAGATACTGTGTCAACATTCTACACCCAATACCACATGCAACAAGTAAAATAGGCTTAGCTTCAATTTCCTGCGACTGGCTGCTATAAAACAATAAAAGTGCCATGCCCCTTTTTATTGCCTGGGATAGTTTACATTACGATTTTCTCATATTTTACTAAATTATCTGTAGAAGTAAAGCAATAAATGATCAAATAAGTAAAAATATTCTACATTTTAATAGAATTAACCAAAATTTTTGTATTATTGGTAAAATTTTTTCAATTTTATGAATTTTATAGTTCATCATAGCAAAATTCCATGTTTCAATTAAAATTTCAAAAATAAATTTATATCACCTCAAAATCAAAATAAGATTACTAAAATATAATAGTAGAGAAAACAGAATCAAATAACATTCAATCAAAAACTGTCCAGATTCTATGAATAAAATCCATTCACATTTTCTATCTTTAGAATGGAATTTAAAAAGAAATTTCAGCAATCGGAAAATTTAGGACCCATCATCGGAGGCACATATTTTCACCCAATAAAGGCAAAAACTGCTCCACAATAGCTTGACTGCCTAATTCAGGATTGAATTTTATTTATATTGTTTTTTATAATTTTTTTTTCATTTTGAAAACATGTCGTGTTTTCATGTCAAAGGCACTCAATGGGTTAAAAATGTTAAAATTTGTATTATTTTTATTTCTCCAAAATATTTAATAAAAAGTAATTCTTTGAAATTATATTCAAATGATCATTAACAGAATAAAAATGTATTTTAATGAATCAAAATGATATGAGTTATTTTTATTTTAATGACATTGTTAACTTAATTATTCATACAATAAAATATAATGTCTATATTTCCCATTCTAATAAGATTGTTTTTAGCCTATTGTCAATTCAGAATTTATGGGAATACTAATAATTTACTTCTATGCAATAAAAATAAAAAATGAACTGTTTTATTTCTTTATTAAGTAAATTTGAAGTTATACCTGTAAACCAAATTCCACCAACAGATGATTATTTGTCAAAATATTTATGCTTGCTTTAACCATCCCTCTTGGAGGTTCTTTAGGAATAATATATGAATCAAATTTTTCTACAAAATCTTCTGAAATTCTAGTTTTCTTTCTGGAAAAAAATTAAATATTTACTTTTATGTAAACAATAATTAAAACTTTGAATCTATTTCCTTTTCTTACATGTCAACACATTGGAAAATTTTTTCTTTAATTAGACCATGAATAAAAATTAACAATGTTTGACCATTTATAGAACTGTTTTCTGCCAAACCCAAAGAAATATGACGAAAACATGCTTGAATTTTTAATAATACTTTGTAATTCTGAGATGATGTTAAAATCTGTAAATAAAAAAATAATACTTTTAGCTAAAAATATCTATTCCATAAAAAATTCTAAAAATATTTATAATTTATTGAATATGTGTTATTTATTGTTTAAAAAGAGATATATATATATATATATATAACAAAACTGAACTGAATTATAACTGAATTTTGCTATATATATCTAGCAAAATATTCACTGGCTAAAATATTTTAGCCAGTGAATATTTAGTCGTTCATTTTCTATGATGTAATACGTTGTTAAGTTGTTATAATATGAAAACATTAAAATTATACTAAGTTTACTTGATGTAATCCCATGAAACATTTGAATTGTGTTGCTATAGCAACATTTTGAAGTCAAAATTTGGAAATTAGAATTTGGCCATTCTATAGAATCCTTGTATATTTTGTTAATTTGAGTAGCTGATGAGGATTATATTTTAATCAAAAGCACTACTACTGTATATTGAACTTTTATTAAAGCTTGCTGTTTCCTGCTTTAGAGCTGTTGGTATTTATCTAAAGAGTTAAATCTTGTTTTCATCAAATAATCAAGAAAAAATTTCAAAATGACTTCTCATACAATTCATGATTTAATTAACTAAAAATTAAAAATTATTTATTTTTAAGTTGAAGAAAAAACTTATAAATGTAATGTAATATTGTATATAGTATTAAAAAATGTAGTATAAAATTATTTGCATAAATATAAAATAAAATTTCTCTGCCATATCTTAGTGACTACATCCTTCAAATAAAATCAAGACTTTTTCAGAAATCATTCATCTTTATTGTTTGGTTTAACATTCTTATAAATTCAAATACTACTAGTAGGATAAAGTCATCAAATTCATCATTGCACTCCTATCCTACTATGAGGAAAGACCAAAAAATTTTTACTCTCACCATGTTGTGTGTGTGCTATGGATTTTAATTGTAAACAATGACATATTACTTTTTTACTAATACAAAGTCCTTTTATTGTTTTGACAGGTCCTGCTTAACTGGAGTTAGAAGCATGACAGTAAAAGAAGGTGTCATACTGGACAAAATTAATCATCATGACAACATTTTACGGATTGTTTGTGCAGTTTTCTCTTCATCTTCAAGGGAAAACTGCACAAACAATCCACAAAAAGATAACAGCTGTGAAAGGTAAGGAATGCTCATCATATAAGATTGTGAGATGATGAAACAGAATTTCAAATGTGGTCACACCAGCTTACAGGATGACTGAAGATAAGATCATCCAGCATGCTGTCTGTATTTAGGGATAACAAAGATATTGTATTGACAGATTATTTACAAAAAGGATCAACGTTAACAAAGGTATACTATGAAACTTGTTATAAAAGTTACAGGATACTATCAAGGAAAAAAGATATGGTTTACTATCAAAGGATGTGGTGTTGCTAGTTGATAATGCAGCTGCACACAGAGCTGCAGATACCTTGTCCCATCCCCATTTTCTCACAATATGGCACCTTCAGACTTCTTCCTATTTCAAAATATGAAAAAAACATTTATAGGGAAGAAGTTTCTTTGATGATGATGAGGTTATTATTGCTGTGGAGAAATAATCTGCTTCCAAGTCTGCCAACTTCTACAAAGATTGGATTAAACAACTATTTCACAGGTATGAGAACTGTGTAGCTCTAGGAAGTTGATATGTAAAAAAGAAAGAGTTGATTCCTAGAACATCCACATCATGATGAGGATAAGAACTTTTTGAAACTTACCACATATTATTAATAAAATAATAAAAATTAGATCAAAATTAAGAAATTCTTAAGAAGTAATACTTTGAAAATTTTTTGAAACTCAGAATTATCATTTAAAAAGGAATAATAGAAATTTCCTATAATAAATGTATGCAATATGATGTTATTGATTCAGATCATGTTTCTTTATCAAATCCCCATCCATTATTGTCTAATAAACTTTTAATAAAGGTTTTTATATTTTTCAATTCTAGTAAGATTTTTAAATAAAACAGAATGATTTATTTATTTAAAAATCATAACATAATTTTACTCATTGTCCCACATATGTAAACTAAATTTCATCAAAATTGATTTGTTCATAATTTCTCTATAGGCAGAATAGATATTTGAGTGTATTTTCTATATATAAAAAGATAAAAAAATTATTTGCAGTTCTGTTTATATGAAAACATAAAATTTTTATGAAATTTTTTTCTTTAGAATTGGTTCATGAAGTGATATCAAATTTTTTTTAATGATAAAAAGCAATCTCTATATCATTGCAGCAATAAATCTTCAGAAAATAGTTAGGATTTTGAATATTCAATAGCTTATTCAGTTTGGTCATAAGGAATGCAATGCATAAACAGATTTCAGTGGGTGTTAAACTGCTTCTTTCAAGTCAAAATAAAAATAAACAAAAACAGCATTATTTAGTAGTAGAAAAGTTTTTAATAATTATAGTCTGAAACATTTTTGAATAAAAACTTAATCAATATCAGCAGAAATATACAGACTTACAGAGCATTACAAAAAACAGCATACAACATATTATCCTAGTAAATATGTTGAATTTAAAATTATTATTATTATAGTGGGAAAACAGCATAGATATATCTATAAATTTATGAAAAAGATTTATGATGAATGTGAAAAAAAGATTAACTCTGTACATCAAGTGCACCCATCTGAGGAACAGATCTATCAAATTTCCACATGATATCTCAAAAACCTCAACATTATAAGAAACATGGCCAAGAAGGTTAATGCCAAAATTGTAACATAAAGACATTCAACTCTTTATATTTAGAACTGATAAACATAAACATGAAAAAAGGAAAAAAGTTAGGAGTCTTTCATATCCCAATATATAATTATGATCTTGATTGCCAAGAACTATATATTGGTGTGATAGGCAGAAACTTAGAAGACCGTATCAGTAAAAATAAAGTTAATTTTATGTTCAGTGTTAGTTTAATTTTGCTTAAATGTGTAATTCAATATTTTTTCTATCATCTGAGCAACATTAATTAACTCTTCATTATAAAAGTTTCTTTAGTTTCATTTAAAAGCATTTCATTTTAAATGATTTTTATTTATTTATTTCTAATAAAAAATAACTGAAATGAACTTATAATGAAATATAAAAGAACAGTGTTCATTTTATTAAATTTTGATTTATATTTTGAACAGAGATAATTTTCTTATTAATCAGCACCTAGTGTTAAATAAATATATATTTAATAATGTTGTCTGTATGTACTTTCAGTTTTTTCTTTATGATATACCATAATCTATTTGTTTTTTATAATTATTTCTTATTTTCTAAAGTATGTACTATGTAAATATATTTATATACTGCTATATCATAAATTTGATGTATTCAAAGCTATCGAAGATCAATTCCACAATTATTGATATTCACAGATTATTACAATCTAACTTACCACAGATTCCTTGTTTTACCAAATTTTTAGCTTATCCAATCTATGCTCTTTTTCATATAGATCAGATAATCAAGATTTCATTGAATTTTCAAAATATTATTTAAAAACAAATACAGAAAAAAATAAACTTACCTCAGATAGAGGATAAACTAAATTTTTTAAAAATGAATCAGAAATATATTTTCCTAAGATTTGATAAATTGAATAACTTTTTACAGCTCCAGCTTCTTTCAGTTTTCTAACAATTTTATCTACTTCTTTTTCTTCTGATATTTGTCCAAATAGTTCTTCATTGCATATCTGTAAAAATTAATAAATTTATAAGTCTTATTTATAAATGATAAGATCTGACAAAAATTTTAAACTTACTTGAACTAACATATTCAGACAGTTATCCAAATTTCCAACTTGAAGTACATCTTGCATATTGATTAATATGGAATGTATAGTATAAGATAGTACATGAAGCTTTAAATAAAAATTTTATGTTTAATATCATAATGCTTATAGTAGAATACATGTCAAAGATTATTTTAATTATATTTGTATAAGAAAGCAATTCAGACTTTTAATACAATAAGTCCCTGACTTATGTGATTTTGATTTATGCAGATTCATGCCTTTTTACTTTTGTTGAAGTTATATAAAATGGCAATGGAAACTTCATTAAACAATATATTTTTTTTCCAAAAATATTACTTAGGCCTTAGATTTTTTTATATACTTAAAGCATGCACATAGTTTTCATTTAACTATTCTGTTTGTCAATTTGCCTACTATCAAATTTAAATATTGTTGGACAGGTTTTGATTTACGTGTAAATTTTTGGATGAATTAACCATGTAAATCAGAAACCTACTGTAATAACAAATTTTTATTCAGAAATCAATGCTCTAGACTAGTGATTCTCAACCTTTTCATAAATGCATATCACCAAATTCAAAATTAAAAAATTTCAGTACCACCAACATAAATATGCCTCATATACAAAAAGGAAGTCAAGATTATACACATACC
>WUQG02408955.1:0-16500 GCA_011317285.2 Androctonus mauritanicus
CATTCTTTGCAATAACGTTAACTGCGCATGATCGTCGGCACTTGGTCGTCGAAAATATCAAACAAGACAGATAAACCCGAGATAAACCTATGGTCGCCAGCCACGCCTCCATTGATGACGCAAAATGACCAAGTCCGATGAAGTGCCGATGAATGGTCTCTGCTCGAGCGTCGGCACCGATCAGGTTGCGACGCTCGAGCAGAGACCATTCATCGGCAGTTTGCTACCGGCCTTAAGTTTAAAATATATGTACCTCTATGTAGGAATATAAAAAAAGGACTTCGTATTCTGGGAGGATTATTACGTATAAATGTGTCGTTTTATGTTAGAAGCGTTGATGCAATAATTTTGTAGGATATGAGCACTTTTTCAGCCCTCTAGCCATGCGCCCGCCCTCATGTGTCAGACCGGGTGGTAGATATGGCTCTATGTGCAGAAAATGGGTGAACAACCGCATGTCAAAATACTATTACAAACTAAACAAATTAAATAAATTTTTCCCTAGATTTAAGGAAAAGGAGGCTCTAGGGAAACTTCCGCTCCGATCCTCGATAGTGTAGGTCAATAGATATTCATGCTTTTTTAAGAATAACCATTTTTTATTATATAATTAATTCTATAAAAAATATGTTTTGGTTAATCATGAAGACGATTATCTTTTACTTGGAATTTATATAGGCGAATCGAAGCTATTGTAACAAAAAAAAAAAGATTCATATACGATTACATGATATTCTATCTTTAACACATCTTTCAATTGAAAGCATTCATGAAAAATTCTTAACCGAATATCAATATTTTTTTTGTAAAGTACAAGGTACTATATACCGAAATCAAGAAAATAAGAATTTTATATTAATCTCTATAGAATTTATAAATTTCTGAAGAGTCCAGTAATTGAAATTATAACAATTTTAAGTAAAACAAAAAAAAATTAGTCCGATAAACTGAATTTTAATTAATATTTTGTTGATGTAATAGAAAAACTTCGATAATATCAAAGAGAGTTCCCCTAATATCAAAGGAATTTTTTTCCTGAAATTCACATAATTATAAATTAAAATAATAACTAGACAGCTTGTAATAATAACTTGTCGTTCTTCAAAAGGTTTAACTTTTTGAAGAACGATGAATTAGGAAAAGATAAGGAAAAAAAATAAGAATCCTGATAGAAAAAGTGTGATACGTCACTCGCGAAAAAAGACGGCATCCTTTATTCCTTCATACGATTTGAGGATGAAATCACGAGTGAATTCTATTCCAATTCACAAAGGAGACAGAATACTAATGGATCTTGTCAATTATCTATCTAAAATGCTTATGAACCATAATACTGCAGACGATTTTTTCTTCAGACTTAACATCTTTTAGATGCCAGAAAAATATCTTAAAAGTTTTATTTGAACTTCCCAATAATTTGCATAAAAAGTATAAATCAGAAATATGACTTGACAGTCAGCTGGCCGTGTTTCGAACTTAACAACTAATTAATGAAAGCGTATACGAAAGTATTTGATTATTCATTCGTTTTAAATATTTTTTTTTACTTGATGTGTTGAAAATGATAAAATTTTCTCTCTGAAATTTCGAATAATTTATATAAAAAAAACATTAAAAGAACAATAATTCAATATACTCTAGCCACAATTTTTAAGATTACCATTCGTCGAAGTAGTAAATACAACACTTAAGAGGTTATTCGATCACTCGTTTTAAATCTTAACGCTATTCCAATCTCGATAAAAGTTCTCTCAGAATTTTCCAACAATCTGGATAAAAACTATAAAAAGAAAACAAAAAAATCGACATCCTCTAGTTGCGGAACATTAATTTTGCTAATTGGTGCCTCTTACTTAGCAAAAATTTAAGTAGCAAACCGTCGAATGGAATAGATTTGCACAATATTTGTACTGCGGACAATATGGGATTTTATACAAGAAACAGTATAAACTTTTTTATTGAATATTTTTAACGTGGCAGTTTTTGTCGCTGCCAGACTAGCAGGAATATAATGCTGACTTTTGTATTCAGGATGTGACACAATATCGCATTTACCACGTTTCTCGACTTTTATTAGTATTACTTCTATGATCCTATTAAATTATTTCATTACTGCTTTTACTAAAGTGTATCAGCTTTTGGTATTGGGTTGAAAAATTATTCTAAACCAGAGATTCTTAACTTTTTGATGACTCCATACCCCCAATGGATTGTCCAATATGATCCATACTCCCTTAAGAAAATTCTATCGCGTTCCGTTCACATACTACTCAAGTATAAATTAATACATTAAATAAATAAATATCAATACCCAGAGAAGGAGTCCCATACCCCAACATTTGGTTCCCATACCCCAAGGGGTATGGATACCCCGGTTAAGAATTTGTTCTAAATATTTATAACATTAATTGTTAGATTTTACACATCCTTTATTTTCACTAAATACGATACAAAATATCGCTGTTTCAGAAGAACAATAAAACAATTGCAAAATCAATGATTTTTCAGGAGATGCAAAACTAAATACTAATAATCTATTCTTGTAATTAAAAAATATATATATTAAAATATTTGATAGAAATGGAAGTAAAGCAAAATACTAGCATTTCCTCATTGTTTCTGTTGGAAATATTATGTATTTTTGAAACCAGTAACATGCATAACTCAAAAATCCCAAATTTGCAATTGCGTCGTTGTTCTTCCGGAACAGGATCTGTATATAACATAATAGTGATTATCGATTTAATTAATACACTATTCGTTTCGATATTTCATCTCAATATTACTGAATATGTTTAATAATTTTCAGATAAAAGAAATTTTATTTCGTCCAGCGTAGTAAATGGCTTTATTATAATTCCAATTAATATTAAAAATAAATCCTTACGATAACAATTTTTAAATAATTGTAATGTATATAAATAACTTATATAAAAACAAGATTAAAAAAAAGCATAAATAATAATTTTATACCATAGAGATAAATTTGAATCCGGGTAAAGTCGGGAGAGATGGCTCAGCATTCTCATTCTGGAGCCAAAATGAAATTGTGGTAATGATTATGGCATACAGTAACTGCCATTCATTTGTTTGAACAGCGTAGACGCTGATGTGTTTTATCTAAGACAATAATTTCCAAAGTGAAAGCGAAAACAAAAATTGGGGTTGCATGAGATGTAAATGAGGATCCATGGGATCCATTCTTGTGGACCCCATTTACATCTCATGCAACCCCAATTTTTGTTTTCGCTGACATAAACCCCTTGCAGTTCGGAAGCGACCCTAGAGGTCGATATAGACCACTTTGGAAATCATTGATCTAAGATAATTAAAAATCTACATTAAGGTAAAACTGGGAGATATGGTTCACCTTTTTTTGTTTACTCATAAAATTATTAATAATCATAATCAAAATTTTTTATTATTCAAAATAGTTTACATGGAACCATACTCAAAAGTAATGTCAAAAATTAGTTAAGGGAAATGAAGATCGACTCTACAGCACGAAATGTTGTTAAGATAAATATAATTAATTTTGTGTACGAAATTGCAACTACATTTTCGCGCCCTCTCATAATTTTTGCCCTAGGCAAATGTCTCGCTCGTCTCATCCGAATTCGGCACTATTATAAGGTCATGTCCCAAGTGCAAGCGAGGCGATCCTATGCGATGCGATACCTCGAGCAACAGAAAACAAATCAATAGTTGTAACCTTGAACGCGTCCCACCTGTGTATCATAGCACCGCGTAACATCGGATACTGTCGCGCAATATAACCGAAATACAACTAGTTTATTTTCTGAAGCAATAGAGAGAAATTATTATGGCTACAGAGTTCGATCTACAGGTTCTAATAAGCAAAATAAAAAAACACCTGTATTATGGAACATGAGGATAAAAATTACCATAATTGGCATTTAATGGATAAATAATCGGAAGATACTTCATTAGAGACGTAATAGAAGCGCTTCTCATGGAAAAGACTGTTGTTCGTGACGTAACGTAGCGAAGCATTGCGTTTGTAGTATCGCATCATATAGCGTCGCGTCGCTTGCACATGAGACACGGCCCAACATTTGATAGTTAAGTTTGAATAACCGAAAATGCTATTCTTCATTTTGAAATAAATAATAATTTAATTTAATAGTTATGAAATATTTTATGGACGGAAAAATAAAAGAGAAAAACGACTTAAATATGTACAATATATTTTACTGTAAGATAAATAACTATTTTTTTATATATATAAAATAATGAAGATTACTAAAAATAGCAATTTTATATCTTGAAAGTTATTGAAATATTATGAAAATATGGTTGAATATCTTTTATAATATTGGAAGAATTTTAATAAAGAGTGCATTCAAAATATATTTAAATTGATAGTAAATAATCGGGGACAAATTTTAATTTGAGAAGTTTACACGAAATTGTATCAGACTGATTTATTGTGAATATTCGTGAAGAAAAAAAAAATATGGATATTGAGAATATTTTCTGAAAGAAGTGATCGACATCAAGAATGAAATTTGATTTACCAGAATCTTCAGAATTTGATAAACTGATAGAATTTTTCAGCATGAATTTATATAATATATAAGCTACGATCTATATTTGATAAAAGAAGCGAATCAAGAATGGTATTAAACTTGAATAAAATTCTGTTGAATAAAAATAAACTAATTTGTAGCTAGCTACATACAAAATTACGGTAGTAGTTGTTTAAAGATAGAGAGAAAAGTTTTATATTCAATTGAATTCTGATTGAAAATGATGTAATTGACATTACCATATTCATGATTAATAGTGGATAAAGTTCAGTTTTTCAAGTTTCATTCTTAAGGCGATATATTTAATTTGAAAAGTCGAAGAGTAAATATGTGCAGATTTCTTTCAATTTCATTAAAAGCATCCAGAAGACAAACAAACAGAGTACACAGAAATGAGTTTAAAGCATTTTAAATTGTAAAATTTAAAAATTTAATCTATGGCGTATTTTGTTTTAGATAAATATATATCAGCGCCGGATCTAGGGTGAGGCGAGTTGAGGCAGTGGCCTCTGGCAGAAGAGTATGAATGGGTGCGAAATGCAATTGCAATATCTATCTCGACAATATTACGTGCTGTAGAGTCAGCCTACAAAGACATAAAATGGAGTATTTTTCTAACAGATAATACTTATCAAGGGAGAGAGAAACCAATGCAAATTAAATTGATTAATTGAAAAAGCAATTATTAATGTTTTTGCCTCATTGAATGCAAGAAAATTTCGTACTTATTATATTAAATAGAGATTATTTTTGTTATATTTATTATAAATGTATTTTTGGTAGTATTTTGTTAACTATTTGTTAATTTGAAATAAAACCAATAAAGTTTTTTGAATGTTTCTCAGTGATTAAGTATCTGATGGATCCATCGAGTTTTAAAACTCGATGGATGGATCTGATGTCATTAGATTCCCGGTTCCAAAATATTAAGGTAACTCGGGGAAGACAAGAGTGGGGGAAGATGAGAATTTAGTGATATTTCGTTCACACACCAACATAAAGCAGGACTTCTTGCAGTCTAGCGTGGAGGCATCAAGTGTGAAGACTGCTATTATATCCACTTTAATAGACGAAATATCACAAAACGCACATCTTCCCCTCACTCTTGTCTTCCCCGAGTTACCTTACATATGTTTATACATTAATGCGCGTGAGTGAAGAGCACAGAATTGTCCTTGGTGAAGAGCAAAGATGTTGAAGAGGAGAGAAACCGCCATTTCCTAACATTGCCTCAGGTGACAAAATATATAGAACCGATGCTGCCGTGTATATAAGATGTTATGATGTAGTGTAAGTAGGAATAGGTGGTATCTTATCATCTGTATAAAAATAGCATTATTCTGTTTATAGCTAATAGATAGCTATTCTATTGTTGTACTTTTTTTAAATAATATAAAATAATTATGTCGTATATTTTTATAATAAATTTAACAAATAATCTGAATAATTAATCCAGTAGAAAATCGAAAATTTTCAATTTTATTTACATTGAAATAATTATATACATAATTAAATAGTTTGTGTATATATATATATATATATAATTTGTGCGATTATCTATATGTTATCATAACCGTACATTTTGTACATATTTTATGTGTAAATAAATAAAATTAGCAATAAATATTTATGCAGGAACATTTTGGGATTTTGGAGTAAGAAGCTCTTATATTTGCTAAAATTTCATTATTGTGCACACAAACATATCTCATGAATAAATATGATATTTTGAGAATTATTGTAATAATTTATACAATTTTAATGTTGATGATATTTAGTTAGACTCAGGATAAAGAGGATTTTAAGTTGGATCTGTTTAAAACTTAATATAATTATGGTTCATTGAGATAGTAATTTTGATAAGAGCAAAATTATATATTCTATGCATCATAGTTTATTCTTTTGTTGTTCTATTACAAAATTACCTACTATTTACGTTTATTTTAATTAACATATATATCAGAGGTGGCCAAACTTCGTGTCACTACTAACCACATAGAAGAATCTCTCATACTTGAGAGCCGCATCAGTTCGTTCGGGTAATCTTAACAATAGTTTCAAAAATTGTTTATCACATATTTCACATTCATTTATTTCGTATAGAAGAATACTACTTTCTACAATAAATGAACAGATTATAAATATATTATTTTTTAAAATTAAGTAAGTATTTGCTCCATATTAACTATTGACTTTCATGGTATGGAGCCACATTGAAGGTACCAAAGAGCTGCATGTAGCTCACCAGCCGCAATTTGGCACCGTGGATATATAATTAAAATATTTTTCAGAATAGTTTTGATGGCTTCAAGTTAAGAACTAGATTAAATTAGGTTATTATAAACTTTATTGTCATTGAATTCATGTGAGATATACAAGGCATTCGACAAATTAAGAGTCTATCATAGTAACTGGACGGTGTATTGATAGATTTAGATCAATGTCTCGTATAGAGACTGTTTTAAAAATTCGAGATTAAAAAAAAAATCAATTGAATAGTTCCATAGTTATAACAAAGGAGAAGACTTCATAACAAAGAAACTTCAGAAGCTCGAACGTCTGCCATTTTTTAAATTGATGAATCTGCAAAGATTAATTAATCTTACTTCAAATTAGATTTTAATTGCCTGACACATTGCTAAATTTTATAAAAATGTAATCAATTAATTCAAAAGTTATTACTTTGAAAGTAATTTTTAAGTAGGTGAAGATGAATAATTGATATTGTATCAATTAACCCTTTATCTGGATTAAATAGTGTATTATAAACATCATATTTAATGGCTTAACTAAATTTCACGAAAATCCAGTACAGTAATTACTTCAGAACATATTGAGAGAGTACAGAAGTTTGAAGTGCCGTATTTTTTTAAATGATTAAAGCTATTTAAATAATATTATGGTATCGGAGTTACTTTTAATGGCAGAATATGAATTCTAAATTTCATGGAAATCTTCTAATTACTTCAAAAGTTATTAATGTGAACATACAGGCAATAGGTAGAAAGTATAAGGGTCTTATAACTTTCACTTTCCTCCAAAAAATAGGATAAAAATTAAGAATAAAATCCAATATTCTTCAGATGGAAAGCTATCGATGCGATCTCCAATTGACAAAATTTTCAATATCGTTAAAGCGAGGATTAATGACATGAGCAATTTATTAATATATGATTCCAAAAAGTATTTTCTGCGTACTGAAAAATAAAATTCAGCGAATAAAAAAAAACAAAAAATTCTCCTCCATCCACATGTCATATATTCCAAAAATCTATTTATGATAATTTGTGCATATGACAATTTCGTTTCAAACTGATTCAGGCATGATACTACTTTACTCCATATCTTCCAAAAATGCATCATAAAATTTTTATATGACAAATTTGTCAGTTCTCTTTTATAAAATAATCGATTTTCTTTGCAAGTTGTTTGACACAATTTAAAAAAAAATAAAAATAAAAATAAAAAGAAGAGTTTTAAAACTACAGTAAACACTACCGCATTGAGCAGAACAATATCGAATTTATCATAATACTGTTAAACTAATTCTTGCAATATTGATAAAATATCAAAAGCTAGTGTGTTACTTTCTGTGACGAAATGACATTTTCTCATTCGTTTTGTAGTGTTTGCAGTTTATAAACATTTAAAGATTTTGTAATTTGTGTAAAATGACTTATGAGATGATTATAGAGCGCACACTATCAATTTTCCTTATAAAATATGAGGATATTTGGTATTCCCAATAGGTACTTTTTAAGCTCATGCTGACATTCCTAAGTTTAAGATCAGCAGTATAAATAAAACTTAATCCAAGTATAACAGGATTTACACACAATTTTATTTATGCGTAGAGTATGTTTTTATTCCAGCAGTTGTTTTATAAAGAAGAAGTAAGTCTGATTATTCGATTTAATCTTAGATTATTCTATTTTTACTTTTACGTAAACTAACCTTTTTAGAAAGACAAACGTACAAATATTTTATTCAAAAACGTGAACTGAAACAAAATATTTTATTCCATTCATAAACATTTTATACTTATTTTCTTACGAGCAACTCCAACAGTTTTTACCATAAAAAAAGACCAACATAAAATCTAGACATATGTTACAGGATAGAGAGATTTTGAGATATACAAATTTAAGAATAAAATCAGGTGGTAATTATAAGTCAAATTTATAAGTCCATGAAGTGTTAAATAATAAATATGTCAGCATTCTTTAACTTGTCATGTACACAGGTAAAGAATGAATGAATGTTATTTATATATAACAGATTTAATTTATGAATTATAACATTAAACTTATTTAAAATCAGTTCGTTGATTGTGAGAATATATTCATAACTCATTTATTATTCTTTAAGCATACAATTATGTATAGTAAGAGTTCCATAAATAAATACAAACAGCATTAAATAATACGTTTATCATAATTAGTGGCAACTCTTAGAAAAAAATAATAATAATTTTTATATCTATAGGTCCGGAAATTAGCCATGAATAAAATTTTATGAACTTGAGGTACGCTACAGAATACATTTTAAGATGGAAGACAATCACAGATATCTTCCATCAACTTACTCGCAATATCCTTGCAACATTTTATGATTACTAAGAATAAAAGTTATGAAAATATATTTAAAAATACCATTAAAGTGTTCTCATCTATCTCATAATCGAAGTCGTGAAGAATGAAACGAAAAATTGTAAGAGAGTTCACATGAAACAGAATCTATAAAATTGTATTTTGTTTAATAGGGATTATGAAATGATACGCATGATTTCTTTTAATGTGATCTAAAAGTTTAAATCAGATATTAAACGAAAAATTATTTTTTAAGCATATTAGAACTTTGTATCATAGTCCACTTTTATAATATGATTTTATCTTTTTTACGTTATACTAAGTTAAAATACTAGAAATCGGATTATCTTGCCACCAACTAGCGTACGAAAATGGATGGAGTTGTTTTGTTCGATAGGTCATCAATTTATGTACACTTTAAAAATAGTTTTATGACATATACTTAATAGAGTTTGTTGTCGTTAATCATATATATGCAAAATTTATAGCGATTTGTCGGAAGAGGTTTTTCTTTTCATAGAATATTGAATTAATTTTGGTACGATTTGTTTTATAAATATTTTCGAGCTGAGTTTTATTTGACATTGGACATTGTTTTCCAACAGTAGAAATATCAAAACGTGATTTATTACAGAAATCAGATAAATACTTGAAAAAAATGATATGTTATCTCCAAAATAATTACAAAAATTTACATTGAAACACAAAATATTCTTGATTTTTATAAGATCTTAATTCAACATGCAAAAAGAATAAATTAAATTTACAAAAATACAGTATTTCAACACGTCAATATAGAAAAAAAATTATTCTATTTTTGTGTGTTTGCAATGAATAAACAAATCGGGAACAATCCCTTCGTGAAAATAATCAGAGATGCACAAATATGGTACAAGAATTGTCAAACATAAAATATGAATCTAGAGTTTGAATTCCTTCAAAAAGAAGAAGAAGAAAAAGAAAAGCATGCTAGGTCTTCATTCATAGAAAATCTGAAAGAATAATGTATGGTAACGTTTCTATGAATAGTGGTTAATAATGTTTCTTTTCTATATTTTAAATATTTTATTTAAAATGTAGAATAGAAACTTATACATTCTTTCCATACATATGTATGAAAAGAATAGTCGTTACATATTTTTATGATCGATTATAAATATACTTTCGCATATTCTCCGTTTTTTAAATTTTTTTTTATAAATTGGTTTTCACAATTAAGACAAATAAACCATCAAATTTGAAAATATAAAAATCACGTTAGCAAATTTTTAAGTTTAATTCTGTAATTTAGATTTTTACTATCTTTTTTTTTTATATAAATAGATTTTCTGTATAAAAAACATATCCTTCAGTCTGGACCAAATAAAAATAATATTGAAATTTTTTCTATGGATGTATATGGAATCATATGCATCTGTAAAAATAATCTATGGATTGTTTTCTATGGAATAATCCATAGAAATCTATGAATAATTAGAAATAATCCAAAAATTCCTATAGAATTTATATGGAATTCGTGTAGAATAATCACATGGAAATCTATAGGATTATATAGGAATTTTATGGAATTCCTATAGAATAATCCATAACTTCCATATAAATTCCTATAGATTATATATAGAATAATCTACAGAAATTTATAGAAAATTTTCTATGGTTGTATATAGAATCATATCCATAGAAATAAAAATATAATATATTAATTATATTTAATATACTATTTAACTCTAATAAATATAACATAATTAAAATATGATGTATGTATAAATAAATATTTTATGTGTAATTTATACTTTTTTTTCTGTTATAATCTTAAATAGACAATTTATAAACATTCTACTTCAATCTCTGCTCTCCTTTTCTCCATAAGTTTTATTTTACATCGTTTCGTATTTTTTAAATCTACAAATCAGTACATTATATGAGAAGGTAAAAAAAAAAAGACTAAATAAACAGAAATTATTAATTTATATTCATTAAAAATCAGAAGAGTCATCACAAAAACTGTAAAATATATATACAACACTTTTTTATAATTTATTTCTGTTAATTTAATGCCATAAATTACATATTATTTTATCGTTAATAACTACATTAATCTAACAAGACTTAATAAAGAAATATTCTTTGATCATGCCAACGATAATCTATCAAAAATTATAAGGTCCATCGGTTCAATATTTATTAATAGTATATAATTATCTTAAAAAATATATATATATATAAAATTCATTCGTTACTTTTAGCTTTATTATTAACTATAATACTCCGTTAATTAAATAAATTATAATAAGTCGGGATTCATTACTTTAAATCGATTAAATTAGATTAAATTCATTAACCAAATCGATTATAACGCGATTAATGCGTGAATATCATTTTTAAAAATAAAGTTTCGTATAGAAAAATAAATAAATTTTATGATAATTATTACGATATATATATATATATGCTGGCTATTCTTATTTAATAATAAAATATTTACTTTTCTAAAATTTATTAACTTGAGAAGATAAATTCATTATTTTAATCCATTAGCGACATTAACAACGATTCTAAATAAATAAATTTAGAATATATAGTTTCCATAACTTCTCCATAACTCTGATTTTTCTCTATAATCCCCTCGTAACTCTGATTTTTTTTAAATACAATGTTTGCTTCCTGATATAAAGTAACTCTTCTTAAAATAATTTATTTTGCTTTTTTTTCGTTTTCAAATTCTCGCTGGACAAAGTAAAATTAATTAAGATAATTTCGAATAAAATTAAAATAAAATAGTATAAATCTTGTAATATGATATTACTCAAAGTTATAGGTTTCATTTTTCTATTTATTTTTTTTTTAATTTAAATATTAAATTGATTATTTATACATAAAATATTCTCTATTAAAATATAATTTATTTATTTTAAAATTCAGTACGTGAGACATATTCATCACTAGAATATTTAACTGTAAAAATTTTCACTTTTGCTAGATTCAATCGATTTTTATGTTGTTTATTTAGCGCTTCTTAACTGAAGATATCTTAGAAGATATTTAAAAAAAAAAAAAAAATTAATAGGATTAATGATTATTATCTCTTATCAGAAAATTAAAAAGTTCTTTTGTTACATTTATGCGAGAACGAATTGTTTAATTTGTATAGAATTATTTTTAGCAATCGGAAAAATCATTTAAAAAATCGTAGAAAGATTTATATATAAACAGATGCAATTTTTTTAAAAATCGTAGAAAGATTTATATACAAACAAATGCAGTTTTTAAAAATCCTAGATTCATACAAACAGATGCGGTTTTTTTAAAAATTCTAGACAGATTCATACAAACAGATGCAATTTTTTAAAAATGTAGAAAGATTCATACAAACAGATGCAGTTTTTTTAAAAATCGTAGAAAGATTTATATACAAAACAACTGCAGTTTTTAAAAATCCTAGACTCATACAAAGAGATGCAGTTTTTTAAAAATTCTAGACAGATTCATACAGACAGGTGCAGTTTTTTTAAAAATCCTAGATTCATACAAACAGATGCAGTTTTTTAAAAATCCTAGAAAAATTCATACAAACAGATGTAGTTTTTTAAAAATTCTAGAAAGATTCATACAAACAGATGCAGTTTTTTTTAAAATGTAGAAAGATTCATACAAACAGATGCAGTTTTTTAAAAATTCTAAAAGATTCATACAAACAGATGTAATTTTTTAAAAATTCTAAAAGATTCATACAAACAGATGCAGTTTTTTTTTAAAACGTAGAAAAATTCATACAAACAGATGCAGTTTTTTAAAAATTCTAGAAAGATTCATACAAACAGATGCAGTTTTTTTAAAAACGTAGAAAGATTCATACAAACAGATGCAGTTTTTTAAAAATCCTAGAAAAATTCATACAAACAGATGCAGTTTTTTTTAAATCGTAGATTTATATATAAACAGACAGTATTTAAAAATAATTAATAATTAATTTTTTACTTTCTGTATGATTCTCTTAGTATATAAGTTGAAATTATATAATTAAATAAAATTTCAATTATTTAAGAACTTTTGTCACATTACTATAATAAATATAAAATTTTATTTTATACTTTAATAATTTAAAATAAAAATAAAATTATAATTTTTAAAAGTTTATAAACAATTTAAAAAAAAAAAAAAATTAAAAATTTACTTTCTATGAGAACACATCGAAAGTTATTAAATTAAAACTGTTTTCCTGTAAAAATTAAAGAGGTAGATAAAATTGGCATTATAGGGTTATCTCCTATTTTAATTCCCATTTATCTCTATTTAAAGAGAACTTAGAAATTCAATGAATAACTCAATAAAATATAATAAATAATATTTCATTATATCAGTAATTATAGCAAAATATGATCAATAACATCCACAAAAGTCACTGATCGTTATTGAACATAAATTAAAAGGAAAAAAATATATTTAATATACAAGAATTAAAATATTATCTTCTGATTATCTAAAAATGATTTTTATAAATTAAAAAAAAAAAATATAACTAAGCATCAATTTATTTTGTAGCTGATGTTAAGCATTAAATTTTCGAAAGATGTATATATATTTTCTACTGCTAGAATAACGAATCTTACCTGTAAGTACAGAACGAGTTTACACATAACTCTACCAAAAAACCACGTTTCGGTCACGTCCCAGAGGACAGTGGGTGGCAAACATACTAGTATCACCAAGAAATCCGCTATGGCCAAGTTGACAATGAAATAATTGGTGACAGTCCTCATACTTCGATTTCTATAGACTGATATACAGACCAGGGCATTACCTATTAATCCCACGATAAACACTATGGCATGAAAGGCGATCAGAACCCATTCGTAAGTGTTAGGAAATATATACTCTTCGATCATATCTAAATACTCTTCATCCGGGATGCAATACTCGTTGGTACAAAAAACTGTAACATTACTAACGTTAACGGACATTAAAGTGAAATTACGTAGCGAAACTTTATGTAGATAATTTGTATCAATGTTAGTAGTCATGGTTAAGATTTAGCAGTTTTCGACCTATTCGGAGTGGCAACGGTCTTCCTTTATTTCTGCGCATGATCAATAAGAAGAAGGTAGATAAACTTGACCAGAAAAGAGAGAGCGCAGGTAAATTACCTGTTACGTCTATCTAAAGAAAAATTTCCTTTATTTATTTTAATTAATATTTGAACACGTGGTAATTTTAATTCAAAAAAGAAAAATTAAAAATACATTAGAAATTCGATATTATTAAAATTAAATTAATTTAATATAAAAAAAAATGGCGTTAAAATTAAACTACAGTTACTTTATATATATATAGAGTTAATTAAGTTTGTCGTATTAATGCATTAGTTACTTTTAATTTTTGCTGATATTACTTGCATAACAAAGTAAAAAAAAAAAAAATTTACTAGTGATACTCGGTAAGAATATTGATTTACCGAAGAGTAGAAAACTAATTTGATTCTACTTGTTAATTTAATGGATATAACAACATTATCTTAATTATAACAGATTTTAAAAAGTCGATTTTATCCATTTTATAAAGTGTGTTCTTCAATTAATATTTTTTTTTATATATTTTTATGGGATATGATATTCTGTAACTCGTACCATTAAAGAAATTAATACGAGTTAACAACAAAATATAGAAGAAACACTAACGGTTTCAAGTGTATTAATGAAAAAAAAAATATTGAAAGAATAAAAAATCAAACGATTTATAAATGTATACGATACAAATTTTATACGATTAAAATTCGATAATCTATCGAGTAGATCAGCAAATCTTAAAATCTATCAAGTAGAATACATTAAAGGAGTTGACGAATAGTTTACCTTAAAAATTTTACTAATGAGTGTCTAAAAATTAATAGTCTGTGACTCCTGGAACTCGTTCGATATCAATACGTTTAAAATTCGATAAGTCTATTGAGTAGATCAGCAAATCTTAAAATCTATCAAGTAGAATACAGTAAAGGACATTTTTTACATTTTTTAGATATTCATACAGTAAGTAAAATTATAAAGGTAAACTCGATCCTTTATAATTTTACTAACGAACCTTTCACCTTTATAATTTTACTAATGAATATCTAAAAAATAATAGTTTATGACTTCTGGCACTCGTTCGATATCAATACGTTTAAAAGGTTTTAATTTTTGCGTTCATTTACCATTTTTAAATGTATGACAAAGCTCATCCGATTAAAATTCGATAATCTGTTGAGTAGATGAGCAAATCTTAAAATCTATCAAGTAGAATACATAAAAGGAGTTGACGAACTTTTATAATTCTACTAATGAGTGTCTAAAAACTAACAGTTTGTGACTCGTGACACTCGTTCGATAACAATACCTTTAAAAGGTTTTGATTTTTGCTTTTATTTACCAGGCTTTTTATGGAAAATACTTTTACAACATATCTAATTTTCGTTGTTTTTTTTCTTTTCTAAAGTAATACGTTGCTGTCATTCCTGAAATACTTGAAAGTAGGAATACATAATATGATAGCGCATTAAATACGTAACTGTCAGTCAAAGTCATCACGCAAGACATGCGCGATACGCAACAGCGCTACAAGACTGGAGAAGTAGATAAGCGTATTCATCACATAAAGGCGCATACCCGCAAATAAATATTTATTTGTAGGTTTGCTTTATCGCAGAATTAAAATTATTTACAAACTCTACAGATGGAATTTGGAATTCTAAACAATATACACATATAGGTTAATGGTATATATATTCTTAACCGTTCTACAAATACCTTTAAAAGTATATTTGAAAAAGGGCTCTGGACAATCGAACAATAATAATTACAAGATTGGATCAATGAAAGCTTTTCGATCACCTACTAAACAATAAGTAGGAATGAAGATAATTATCTTCGATTTTAATTTTGCCATTTTGTTAACTCGAGATGGAAATTTAGAGAACCGATTTTTAAGAATTGGAATAATGGTCTTCTCGAGAACAACTGAAAAAAGTTAAAACTGTCATTATTTAAAACTTAATATATTCTTTTAAAGATTTAAAAACCGAAATTATCCAGTTTGACTGCAGCTTCAAGTACGCAAGTGGACATTTTTGCGTGAGTGTTGCTATGCGATCGGTGTTCGCTTTTATTTGGCGACAGAAAATCGCTCTGTTTTAGTTATCTTACAATATAATTAATTAATGGCATAATTAAAAATAAAAATAATAATATAATCAAATCTAAATAATCGTAAACGGTAACTTTTTAATGTCCAAACATCAAAAATATCCTTAAGCAGGGACTTTCAAAGAGAAAATGCGAGACCTGGAGCAACTAATATTTTTGAGGCTCTTAAAAAAAAAAAAAAAGACT
>WUQG02408966.1:0-16500 GCA_011317285.2 Androctonus mauritanicus
TATGGAAAATTATATCCATTTAAGCGAACTAATCATTTAGATGTATAAGTGACGAAAAAAACGATAGTTAGCCGTCAAATTTCTCATTCGCATTGTAACATCACTGAAAAAAACTCGTTATTAACCAACAAACCAGAAAGTTATTTTCTCTGTAATTTGCTGAGAGTCATCAGTATTGTTTTTACTTCTATTTTTTTTATAATATTACAGCCCACATTAGGTTATGGAAACCGAATTGTTGCTATTGTTAGAAACAGCATCCGGCGGAGCGGTCGTTTATTTCCCGTCCGGACGGACGTAACCAAGATGAAGACGGTGGTCTCCTCTCAACATCCGGTCGGCAACGCCATCTGTCGGTCTTCGATTTTTGACAGTAATAAGTTTTGGCTGAATCAGACTCGAATTCTGTTTTTAAAACGCATAAATTTTATAAATAAAAAAAATAACGAAATTCGACAAGACGACCGCAAAGTAAACGTAGGCAGTTACTAGTTACTAGCGATTATTAAAAGATACGAGGAATTTAAAGATTCAATTTTAAGTAGACCGAAAACTAAAATTGGTTTTCTACTAGAAGAAATCGAACACGATTATTGACTACCTTACAGATTTCATAACGTGTCGTTTATACTTGATAGATTACATTAATAGTCAGCCGTTACTCGAACGTATGTTTCGACCTTAAATTTTATCATCTCAGATATTTATCTATTAGGCGAAATACCAGGGGATGACTTGTGGATAGTAGTAATACGTAATCTGTGCCATGTTTCCGCCATCACAGTAATTGCTGTTATAGCCGATAAAACGAGAGAAGAGAGAAGATAAGATGGACGCGGTACTTCAATGAGAGAAGAGTTGAACAGGTGAAATATACCAGTTTGGAAGACAAAACTACCGACTAACGTAAGAAAAGATACACAGGGAAGGATCTTAAAGTTGTATCTGATAGATAGTGTGGATTCGACGAGATGAAGATCATTGTGGTAGATATCTATTACTCTTTCCGGTTAAAATTCTACCTATAAAAAAGTAGTCTGTTCGTATCTAAGCTCTGCTATTTTAAAGTACTTATTGTATCTAGAGCCTGATCTCATATGCTTCAACCCGGAAAAGAAATAATCGGGTTTAATGGCACACGAAAAAACAATTTTTCAGGTACACTGTTTTCCTGACTAAATTCGCGCGATAAGTCGACCCACGTAAGAACTAGTTGGTAAATTAAAATGCAGATAAAATTAAGCCAAATAAACCTGACGATAAACCGAAATTTATTTGTATATAAACTTAAAAACGTAGTCTAAGTGTCGAATAACGTGCTTTAATCTATTTATTTATGCCCATCGTTATCGACTTCAGTACGTTGTAGTATATATAACGAAAGAGAAAATAATTGTCTGTTTGCCCACATTGATCTTATGATCTTTGATGTTTTTGAGAGGGTTGTGGTCACCAGCTTATCTTCTAACCATATTTTTTTCCCTTATCTCTCTCGCCCTGCCTTCAATTTTATTGTTTAACAAAACCTTTACCGATAGATAAATTTAAAAAGTTTCTTCGGTTGGGAGCGTCTATTCTTGAAATTGTTTAAAATTTACTTTTAGATAGTTTGTGTCATCCCGTACAAAAATTTTCGACTAATTACACTTAATTACCTTTTTATAAAGAAAGTGATATTACTTTACCAAAACTTTTTAATGATATACTCGATGAAGTTTTCAAGTCCTTAAATTGTGATGGATCAATAACTAGTGGCATAACTTTATCACCGGGATTGCGGGATGTCCCATCAGTTTAAAAGGCCCTTTCACCTCATAAAAATTCCGAGAGAGCAGTACACATAGGCGATAGAAGCGGCCGCCTCAGGTCCCGCAACCCAAGGGCCCCCCTTATTTAGCTGTAAAACTTGTATTGAACAATGTTAAATTATAAAAAAGTTTTTATTTTTCGATTTTGTTGTATACTTGTATATATTTCTCTAAAAACAAAAGAATCGGTTTTCTAAAGAAAAAAGATTTATTTTTAAAGGGCCCCAAAAATCGCTCACGCCACGGGCCCCCTTAAGGCAAAATCCACTACTGCGAGAGAGAGCTCAGTTTTTGGACTGATGATGGGGGACTTACAAGTTGAAATTACGCCCCTCATCAGTAATAATGAAGAGTATCTAAACTGTTCGATTTTATTAACAATATAATAATATTGATAATATTAAAGAGACGAAGTGCTTCACTAATAAATTGAAGAAGTGCAAAAAATGATGGGAAAACCTTCAGATCAGGAATGAATATAAGAAGCTAACAAGTAAGAAGGAAGCAAGCGATGTTTATAACTGAAATTGACGATAAAAAAAATAAAAGGAAGTTAATAGTTTCTTATAATTTGCCAAGAAATATTCATGTAAATTACTATTATAAACAGAGAATCAGACTTCAATATGAAATTCCTTTGAAAAGTGCAACACTATATTGAAGGAAAAATGACATTTTGTCATAATTAAAAGGAAAGCATTGAATCAATATGTTCTCTGTGTTTTCGTTTGGCGCTGAAACATCGTTGTTAACAAAGATTACAAAGAAACATGGAGCGAAGAGCATGTTAAGAATCATAAGAAGAGATAGAAAACTCAATATACGGATGAGAGAGCAAACAAAATATTTGATATAATAAAGAGAATACAGAAATCTGAAATAACAATGAGATGGACGTATAAAAGAAAAAGTGATTACAGATGGACAAAAGCAATTCTTGATTGGATTCCCAGAAACATAAAGAAACACGGAAGACGATCGCACAAAAGAGGGGTCTGATGAATTCATTGACAGAGAAAAGCTACAAATTGAATAGCATACCACCGTCTTGAAAAGACTTTCGTCTTGTAATGAATTGTTAATGGTTGTTGATAATGACGGTGATGATCTTTTTTTATAATAATATTTTAACGTTGCCATCGTCTGGTTATTCCTATAGGCGATAAGAAGAAACCCGCATCCCGTATACTGTATAACGTTCGCATTTTTCTTTTTATCTTATTAGCATCGAGCGATAAATACTGATACTGCCATAATAATAAAGTTCGGGTGCATATTTATAAAGTTTTAGTTATTGCATCAAAAGTTATAATGTAATATTATAACAAGAGCTTCCGAAAAGGGTGGTAAAGTTATTTTTTCAGAATCTCCATTAAAATCTAAATTATATTAGCGAATCTCAATTATAACTGATCATTAGAATTCGGGTTAATATAAGTATTTCTGATGCTCGATATATATTGATAACTAAGAATATGATAATCATTCCAGATAAAAACCATAAACTTATATAGCATTGTTAGATAAGTATATGTTAAATAAAGTACCATGTAAATTATTGAGAATATCTTTAAATTTTTGTTGTAATTCTTGAATGTAAATTATTTTAAAGAGTGATAGTAGAAAAATATAATAGTCGTTAAACCAATGATTAAATAAATTTTCAGAGTTACGAATTATTCTCAAAATAAAATTGCAAAATAAAAAAAATAAAAAAAAATAGTTTTCTCTTAAATTTTCCGTAAACATTAAAATTATATGTTTTATAAATCACGATAGCCTATATGTTTAAGTACTTATGGGAGCATTTTTATGGTATTCTGTTATCAAGTATAAAAAATATATATATAATATTTAAATAAATTCTTTATATAAAGTAGAAGAGGAATATTAATCTTTTTTTAAGTCGATGCAAGTGGCACTTGGAGTGATAAATCAGATTAAATTATGATAATTGCTCACTACAGACAAATTTTGTTTAAATGCTATATAAACAAATGTTTTTTTTTTTTCTTTTTAGTGTCGTTATAAAATATATCTATCGAAACGAACGGACTATTCTTTAAATTAGAAACACAAAAATACAAAAATATCGATCGTCATTTGTATTCTTAGAATGCGGCAAAACTTTTACTTACAACTTCATTTTATAAAGGATTCCAATACCCGTCTTAGTTTGACATACTCCGAGATGGACCGTACTCACAGTTAATTTAATCTTTCATTTACTTGGCATATCTTTATTATTAACTGCTAATATTATTTTTTTTTTCGCTCTCGCATTTTCGACGTCTCTACGAATATAAAAAACTCTGCTATCTCAGTATTGTTATATATATATGGTTATTACTTAATTCGTAGATTCAAACTTACTTAGGTTTGATGTTAATCAATCGATATCGAATTTTCCGAATGATTAAAATTTCATCTAAAATGGTTATTCTATTATGAACTGTTTAAACTACTGCAGCGTAAAGATAAGAAATTAGAAAATACGGTATACTGAAGTTAATTTTTCTTTCTTTGCCTACTATTTTAATCCGATAAAGAATCTTATGCAAAAAAAAAAAAAAAAAAATCACAGCTGCAGAAGCAGCAGTTTTTATTACTTTATGCGCTTTCTGATGTTCTCACAAATAAACGTAGCAGCTTCCCAACACATCATTAAGCAGAACTTTCGCATTATTTATTTATTTATCTACACTCTATCGTTATACGGAAACCATACACAAACAAAAATGAAATAATATATATATATATATATATGATAAAAGAAAGCAAAGAAAATAATATAAATTTTAATTGTAAACGTACTAAATTTGTATACGTATAATGGATTACGCCAATATTTCGAAATAATTAAAAAAACTGAATAGATAGGTGATTAATAAAGAAATAACTATCATAAATTAACTTCAATGTACTCAAAGATGATAAGTTTCTTAAAGTATTCACATTTAATGTGATGATATTTTTCTTAGATGAGAAATCTTCAGGGAGATGAGAAAATTTTTAATAACGCTCTACGTACGTTCTTTTAATAAATATTTTAGTAAGACTTTAAACAATGCCTCATAAACTAAAGTTTCCGTTAAATGTAAAGTGTAAAATACAGCAAACCTTCATACAACGCGGTCTACAAATTTCTATGAATCTCTATGAATTTATAATAAGAAAATTATCTTTTAGTCTATATATATGTATATATTATATATATATATTTGCGTAGTGTCAGTTTTTTACCGTTCAAAAGTGTTTATTATTGAAAAATGTTTTCGTTTTCTGACAGGAAAGCGTATTAAAACTTATAATTGTTAATTTGTTTGTGATGAGTTACGTACATAATTAATATGTAATTTATTTTTGTAGTAAATATTTTTTGTTTTATATGCCATTATTGTTTATATAATTTAAAAAAAAAATATATGACTTCGAAACCTAACTCTACTTTTTCTATGTGACGTGAATCTCGTATAAGCGATTTGCATAACGTGGCGATTCTATAGAACCTAGCATCCGCGTTATACGAGGGCTAACTGTACGGCGGATTCCCGTATAATGCGAGGGATACGTTCAGTATTATAGGAAATCGCGTTATACAAGACATGCATTATCCGACGATTTTATGCAAACTTAAACTTGTCTCTGAATTCTTTTATAAATCTTTACATCTTTTATAATTATTAGCGTCACTATATATATATACATAAACAATAAATAAATATATACATTCTGCGTTCCTAAACAAAAAATCAGAAAGTATGTCAAACGTTAAATTTAAACTATGCATTATACGGAACTGTTTATAGCGTTATATGAGTACTAGTGGCATTTTTTCGTGGCGTTATAGGTGACTTTACTGTAGTTTGTTTTGAGTGACAAGAACGAATTGATTGAGCAGCGAGAAAAAATTATTCGTAAGCGATCAATATATTTACTATTTTTAGTGTTTATTTATCACAAACTTTCAAACAAACAGCCTTTTCTGTAGGTTATTTAGTATGATCGCTTCCGTGCCATTTCACTGTAAAAATACTAAAACCTGCATTCGTAGTTGGACTGGCGAGATATAATTATATTATTTAACTTAAAAACAGGCATTTGATTAGGTTTGTCAATATATAATAATTAATTTCAATTATTATAAATTTGATTCACTGTATTAAATTATATACGCGCTATTTATACATTACAATAGCATTCCATAACTAACTGCTAGTATTTATCAATTGTTGTCAGTTTCTACAGAAGCTTTATTAAAGATCTAATTTTAATATTCGTTGTGCAGTGTCAGATTAATTAAATAAATAAATAACTAATTAACATACAGTAGTTGTTTTAAATGGATTAACCGAGAGCAGGTATGTGTAATTCGTGAGAATCTACATATTGTCGAAATTTTGAAGGCTGTGATAGCATTGTTATGTCATAATACAGTTGTTGCGTAGCATCGGTTATTAGCCTATCAGCTGGTCACAATCAGTGTCGGTCTTCAATCTGATCGACCTTACTTTCTATTTTTACTTTAGAGAATTTTTTTTTTTTTAACTGGTGGGAAGAAAATGTCTTTGACGGTTGTTGTATGCGGGGCACTACTTAAATTAAATTAAATTTAAATTGCAGAATTTTCTAGTATTAGAAGAAACGTCCAAAATCTAAAGAAGGCCGGCGATCGATAACGTCTCTTAATAAACATATTTCAAATAAATTGCAGTTTTGTTGCGCTAAATTCATCCGGAGTCGCTCGTCTATCCGAATCTCGTATAAAAGGAGTAATTACGAAACGCTAAAAACAGTAAAAAAAAAAGTTTGGGATGTGCGTCATTACCGGTAACATAAAACGATATTTCCAAAATTACTTTTTAAAGAATAGTTGGTTCGGTTTGACGTGTACCTTATTTCCGGATAATGGAGATAAAATGTAACGATCCCCAAACATAATTTGTGGCATTCTGCAGATTTAAATATAGTTTTAGACTCGTCAATCACTATCCAGTCGCTCGGGGCCAAAAGAGAAAGATAGAAAAGATATGGAAGGAATGTATTATACAGAAACGGAAGTTATATATATACGGCGTGGTGGTATATCGTTAGAATTTTCGGGAAGTACGAAAAACGAACAAAAAACTTTTTGAATCGGTAATAAACCCTTGTATGTATTGCGTGACAACTATTGTAAAATGTTTGAATCGGCGGCGATAACGATGAATATAAATTTTTGAAAGTTTTAAAGAGTTTCTTGAGTCAATTGGATATGCAGTATTTAAAAGACTTTAAAAAATTGAAAGTGCATCTGAGACAATTTAATTAGTACAAAATGAAAATTTGTGCATGAAGTTTCTTTCATTCATCCAATAATCGAATAAGTATCATCGAGATACGATGTTGGTATCTATAGTCTTTCTTTCATAGTATTTAAAAAGATGAAAAGTGAAGGATTGCGAGAAAATTAGTTGGAATAAGTAGGTGACGAAGTCAAAGGAAAAATAAGAAAGAAACTTTGTCTTCAAAAGACAGGAAGGAAGAGTGGCAGATGGGGTCGGACGGCTGTCTCAGATGACTTATGAAAGGGCGAAGTGAATCAACAAAGATGGCAGATGGAAATTGATGCGTCAATGTAGGTCGAGATCGGATTAATGCCTATATCGGCAGAAAAAAAGATATTATAAAATAGGCACCAATTTTTTACTACCTTAATGATAGATAGATTCAGGCTGAAACGAAAGAAGAAATTTCCCGGTAGACAAATGACTATTAAGTTACCGGCAACTTTCAGTTCCAAAACTTTTTAACTATAATTGTTTAAAAATGATAAATTAATATTGTATATATCCTGTCCAACCAGTAAACTAGTATTTTAAGTTGTTTTCCAACTAGACGTAATTGCTGGGCCATTCCGGAATCCATCACAAATTTCCCATATCTGTGGCAGAGTCGGTCGAATCAAGTGATGGGGACCGACAGACTAGGGCCAGACCCTTTGAAAACAACCTGAAAGTATGAGATCCATTTCTGTATTTAATCTCAGATCCTTCAAGTGAAAATCTATCATTTTTCTTACTTGGCCACTCGGCTGACTTCAGACGATAAACTGTATAAGTTACTAGCTTTATTAACACAATTTTTAGGTTACTGAAATCTAATCGTTTTACCGAGAAACATTTTCGAAAAAAATAAAACATTTACATTAGAATCTTTGATTTTCTAATACAGTATAAATAGAAAATTAGATAATGTAGATTCTAACGAAAAACGAAAAAAATAATAATATTATAAGTTCTGTTTTTGTTAATTCCGCAAAATACACATTGTATTTATTTTTTTATGTTAAGTAAGTGATCAAGAATTCGCTTATTCTTTTTATATGGCAAGTTCTGACTGGAATCGACGAAAAATAGCTTTTTATATTTTTCGTTCTTTTTTTTTCTATCGTGTCGAATAATCGAATTCTTCTGCTATATTTAAAAATTCGGTGGATTGGAATGAAGGAGATTTTTGTAGCTGCCATCGACGCCTTTCTCTTTCGCTGTAAGATTGATCGTTTATAAACTGACGCGGCGGAAAATTTCCATGTAAATCTAACTGGAAGAAAAGTTACGCCAACAGTTCCGTATAGTCTTTATTATCGACATCAACTTTTCGACTTCCGCTTTCACTTATCAACAATAATGTACCTTATATAAACTCATAAAATTTTTTTAAACAATATTAGAATAAATAAAAACTGCATTTACATCATATTTATAGTTATAAATTATATAAATTTATAAACATATGATTTAATAATATGCTGTAGTTTAATATGATTATGTTTAGGCCTATATATAGATATTTATACATATACATATAACGTTGTATACAGTGCCTTTCAGAGAAAATGGGAGGCCCGGGACAACTAATATTTTTGAGGCCCTTCGAAATTTCAAATAAAACTATGCACAAAAAAATAAAAATAATGATATTTAATATTAGTTTATAACATTTATCTATTACATTTATAACATTTAGATTAGTTTATAACATTTATCTATTTCACAGAAGCTTTGCGTGCTTTAACATTAGCAGTAGTATAATATACAGTGGTAAGTGTACCAGAAAAGCGAAAACATTGATAGAGTACTTCAAATTTTGATCAATACTGAATTTAATACCAATACTCAATTTATAATCATATGTTAGGAAAAATATATTTTTTCTAACATATGGTTATAAATTGAGGCCCCTAAAACCGCTCTTGACCTATCTTCTGATAGCCACTGTGTGTGTATATAGGCCTATAGTTCATATATATAGTATAGTGATATCATTCAAAATAATTAACAACGGGTTCTATTTTTACTCAAAAAAATTATCTGAAATAATAATAATATTAATAATTATACAAAAGTCATTAATTTGATTACAATTTTAAATAATTTTATTGTTTTGAATGCCGCTATATTGTGACGTATACTGACGTCCAGGTAAACAGATGGCCGAATCATGCATAATATGATTGCCCTTATTGACTGCGCATTACCCTTATAATGATTTATTATTGTTTTCACTTCACTTAAGACATTAGTAAGCTCGAATTAAACAGCTTACTAATGTCTAAAGTGAAACTGATTTTTCGTTTTCTGTCCTCATAACAAGCAGTTCGGTCAACCGCTTGCCAACCTTATCCTACTGTGTATATGATATGTACCTAATTTTGAGTGCATTACTTTAGTCTTGCCTATTTTAATTAATAATTTTTCCGGATTCTGTTTCTCGTCTGTCGATGAGATTAAACACCATCGAAAAAATGGCGACGTAGATAGTTTTTCCGGCAGTATTAGACTTTTCAGTTCCACGATTCGGGATTAATGAATTAATTAATGAAATCCCCGAATTTGTTTATTTAACGAAGTAATCATAAAACTATTATATTTAGAGTTATTTAATTTTCTCCCGGCATTTTCCTGTTTTCGATACGCGAAATTACGGAATCATAAATTAAACAATTTTATTTAAAACTAGAATAAAAATATTGTTTTAGTCTTATTATAAAGCGAAGATTAAAAGAATCAACAGTAAAAAAAATATTATTAATTCTGAAGTAAAAATCGATAATAAGACTATGTTATCTTAGCTATTAACTTTCCGCCATCTTGTAATACGCATTAAACGCTGCGTAAAGTTACCATGCAATTTTTTATTAAATTATTTTTATCAATATTATAAAATGCAATTTTTAAATGATGATTGATATTTATAAAACGATTATTATCATTATTATTATTTCGATCAAATTTTCTGTGGAATTATATTTTGCCGTCAAGATATATACCTTATGATCAAAAATGCTAATTCTTGACACTCTTAGGACAGATTATTATCCATTTATAGGTCAGATAGACGAATTAAAGCGTCTTTAACTTCTAATACAATATCAAAGTCTCATACATTCATACTTCCAAGTAGTATATAGGAGTGGTTTGAAGCG
The DNA here is from genome assembly GCA_011317285.2 of Androctonus mauritanicus. Lineage (NCBI taxonomy): Eukaryota > Metazoa > Arthropoda > Arachnida > Scorpiones > Buthidae > Androctonus > Androctonus mauritanicus. The sequence goes on from WUQG02408966.1 coordinate 10,276, forward strand.
AATCCAGAAAACATGATAGGAGTATAATATGACATAATATAATAATTATATTTCTAATAATTTAAACAATTGATGCACATTTGTTTGATTTTCTCCAAACGACAGGAAGACATGTTACTTGTACCCCCTACTCTGAATCCGCTTATAGACCTAGCCCATCGATTCAATCATCCAGTGGCCAACTCCACCATGATGATGATAGTTGGTGGACTTTGGAGTGATCCTTTACTTAAAACTTTTCCAGGTGAATGTGGCCAAAAAGAGAATGAAGTCGATAAAATTTTATTTCCTTTCATTTTTAATTCTGTTTTATTTTATATTTATTATTTTATTAGAAATTAAGATGCCGATGACTTCGTCCAAAAACAAACCATCTATATTTCATAGTTGTATCTATAATTTAACAATTGTATGACATCTGTTTGGCATTAACAAAACATATGCACTATACAGTATATACCGTATATATCAGAGGCGGCTAACCTTTTTAAGTATATGTGTGCCAGAATTGATTAAATTTTTGTAACAACTACTCCTCAAATTCGGATCCGAATTTAAGAAAAAAAAATAAAAAATACAATAGACTACCAATTAATCAGCGTAATCGGGAAATTAATTTCCCCTGATACCCGATTTCCTGGATGATTCAAAAAATTTTTCAAAACATCGGAATTATGGACTATATGAATTTAATATAAATAATAATAATAAATAAAATTGCATAAATACGAATATTCCAGTATTCTATAATTTATTGAAAGAGAAGACAAGAAATTTGATTATTTACAGCAAGAAATTATTTTTAATATTTGTAATTTTGTATATTTGATTGTAATTTCTGACTTCAATGATCTGAGACGAAAAGAATCTGGGAGCCTTTCAAAAATTTTTCAAATGTAGTATCTAACATAAAAAACATCGATAATCCGCCAGCCGGATAGTCCAATCCCGGCTTATCGGGAATTTGCTGTATATCAGTTCTAAGCTTTGCTCTTTCAAAATATTTCCGCCATAGTCATACGGGTTATAGCTTCACCATCTCTGGTATATACTGTAAAACATTTATATATTGTACATTACTGAAGGCTGTCAAATACTGTATTTTAATTTAAACAAATAATAAAATGAATAAAATAGAAAATTTTCATATAGTGCTGTGTAAAAAATAATCAATTGAGATTAATAAACCTTTAATTTCGTGATTAATTTTTTAAAAATTAATTACGAAATTCCAAATTTATTAATCTGGAATTTCATGATTATTTCCTGATTCCGCAATTGAGCGATTTATTAATCGTTCAATTGCGGAATCAGGATTTTCTAAAACAATTTGACATCACAGGAATAAAAATCTTCGAAAATTATAATGATTAATGAATCTAAATAACTGATCCAGAACATAAAAGTCGATATTTTTTTAAAATCGTATTCATTTATATCTAAATTACGAACTTCTAGTGACCCGACTTTATGATTTTCGGTTATTTAAAGACAGCATTCGGCTTATTTTCTTCTTGGGAACCCAAAGAAACGTTGTATTTACAGCTGGAAACAAAAATCGAAAACTTTAATTGTACCATGTCTGAATGTTATCTTTTCCACTCTCAGGTTTCCGGACGGCGGAAAGAATGGAGAATCGCGGTAGGGAATCGGTGGGTTGGTGGCTTCCCGGTTATTGTAGGTGGGGCAAATCGTGATCGTAGGGGCGGGTCACTTCTGAGTTATGAGCTTTCATTCATTCGTCCTTTTCTTCACAGATACCGGGGCCAATCCGGACGCCAAGAGACTATACGACGACCTCATCTCTCGCTACAATAAACTGGTGCGACCGGTGGTCAACGTCACCGAACCGTTAACCGTCCACATCAAACTCAAGCTGTCACAGTTGATCGAAGTGGTAAGACATCTCCGAATTCTTTCTCAATTTGGATAGAAGGGCTGAACCAGGGAGGAAAACTACGGACTCACTCTATAGCATCTTTTTCCGATTCAATGAATTTCTTTGGAAAAACATAAGGACGACACATATATGGTCTTCCGAATTTTTGGTAATATTATTAACAGGCAGTGGTCTCATTCTTTTTCTCTCGGTAACGCTGTAAACTGCCCCAATAGACAAGAAATGTATATAGATATCCAGCTTCAAAATTTTAATAATGGGCTTCGTATAGAAAAATTAATAATTTTTTTGTGTTTATTAAGATAATTATTATACCACCACATATTCATATTTTTGGAACTAATTAAAATAGTAGCAATGCATCATAAGAGAGTTGTAACAAAGAATAAAATTTCTAAAATATTTAAAATTTACTATTTTAAAATTTTAAATATTTATTAGGTTCGTGCAAACAGGTATGAATCCATCTCAGCTCGGTATCAGAGATAAGCGGTAGATAATGCAGACGAGTATGACGGATACTTTATCTCACAGGACAAAGGTATGCGAATAAAGAGAAGCCGTCCAACTCCAGCTGGACTGTCACAAATAATGAGATTCCCATATCAAACCTGTAATAAACAAAAGGAAAAGTAGTAAATTTATTCCAACAAATGCCAAAAATACACAAGCTTCCATTAAATCACAATGACAAAAATCTGTAACAAAACAGGCAGATAATATTTTCATAATATTATTACTATAGTATGGTTTATTGCATTATTAGTCATCGCGTACAGTATTAATTTCATAAAAATTTTATATTTTATTAATTTAGCATATTTATAACTAGTTTTTCTATTTTACACTCTTTAATATTTTCAAGCGATCAAATTTTGATAAGATTAGAATTTTTATAAATAAAAATATAAGCTTAATCGAACAAAACCATTACAGTATAGTAGTATATCATTTATGTCTTGCAGATTTACACGCTGCGGCAACAAAAGTTCTCGAATCAGTTATATTAATTTAACACGGCACTAACAGGGTTCCATGATACAAAGTCATACCGAAACAGCACACGAACAAAACTTTAAAATATTCATAATTTGTTCCTGACACACGTATAAAAGTCACACGAATTCCTCCTAGAACGCAACACGTCTGTCGATGTGCATGCTGAGTGTTCTGTGGACCGTGACAGCAATTACATGGATATCTCTAATTTATGAATACATTCTAAAGGTTAAAAAACATCTACGAACAAATACAAAAAACTGGCTTGGCAATATCTTTATTAGGAATGTGATTTTTGTGGTTTCAAAATATTCGAGACCTGCAACCACTTAATTCGATTTTAATTCGTGTAAATAATTATTTATAGGTCGTAATCATAATACCAAAGGAGATAAACACAAATAAAAATTAATTTACTTAATAAAAAAATGCGTTTAATATATCCAGAGTGGATTGATGCGTCTACAATTCAAAAATAAACAATTCAACTCGCACAACATAATAATAAATAGACTACCGATGTGGAATGCATGAACAATATTTCTTGCCATTTTTTGAGAATATTTTGTACCGAAAACATCTTAATCGCAAACAATATAAACAAACACCATTGTGCAGAAATTTACACAATACTTAACACGTCGTAACAGCAATACGCAAGGTAATAATTATTAAAACATTATTGATCGAATTTTTTATATGAAAAATGGCACACAATGCAAATGCTTTCTCGTTAATGAACGGAAAAGAACACGTCTACTGCAAATCGATCATGTAAACATTCCGTAAGACGTTTCCCAAATAATAACTAAGATATAAACTCAGAAATATTAGAAATAGATAATAGTCGAAGTTAATAGGGCGAAAAATTCATAACCGTTCTCAGGATAATGAATATGAAATATGTATTCATTAAACTGTTTAATATAATGATTATATATATACAGTTATCAAGCTCTCCTGCAATTTTGCATATACACATTGGTGTTCGTACTTTAAATGCTCCTTTACTAGGTTAATTTTTATAGAATAATTTTCACTTTCGATATAACGAAAACTAGTAAGAAAAATAATTTTCATAAGGAACATTATTTTAATTATTTTTCATTATGTACTCCATTGAGATCCGTGAGAGTGTTTTCTAACATAAAATACGGAAAAATGAACAATAAATAAAAACATGCAATTATTATAATAACTAAGATCAATATATAGTTAAAATTACAAGAGATAAAATAATAGAAGAAGTTTATTATTATTATACGCCTGGAGAAAGAAAAGAAATTGTTTAATGTTTTGGAGACCAGACTGATTAATTTTGAGAGAGATAAAATGAGCGAAAGTTTTTATGTGGGATATTAAAGTTGATTTCTTCAATTAAAGTGATGCCAGAAGTGACTCTTTTTTAGCATAAGACATATCAACATCAGAAATTAAATTATTGGATGAAAAGCATTTAAATTTGAGTATATTTTATAGCTAGATTCATTATTTGGCCGGTAATTTTATGCTGTATATTTAAGGTTGAATCAGTGCGAAGGAAAATAATACTAAATGACGTACCTGATGTTCATGAGTAATCCAAGGATTTCAGTTTTTTTTTTATTTTTAATTTGTGTCGTATAATATTTTTTATTTTTATGCAGTTAGTTTATTATTAAATTTATAACAGAAATAAATTTTCTGCGTGTAGATGTTTAACAACTGCACCAGTAGCAACAATTTAAATCCACATCTCACTAATGTCATCAGTCTTCTCTTTCCAAGATCATCGTAATGACCTCTGTTAGAAATTTAACGTCATCGTACTATCTTCCACTTTAATTAATTATATTTAAAAAACTAAATATAAAAAAAGTAACGCTATTTATAAATTTTATATTATAGAGTTATTAAGCTAATAGGATGTGTAAGGTACCAAGAGAATTGTGTAACTGCGGCTGTGGAACATAATCCTCATTTTCCCATAAGCTTTTAATCTGGCCAAGAGTGGAGGTTTCGAATACGTTAACCATACGATTAGCGAGAGATTGCTGTATTACTCCACACTTTACAGAATTCATTAAAGTAAGGAACACATTTTCATTATTCATGATGCCACTCATAAGAAAAATAGATGCCGCACACAACAACAAAAAAAAAAACTTGCACAATATAAACCAATTACATGCCTCTCCAAATTATGTAAAATTCCCGCATCGTGCGTAGCTAATGAAATTTTCACATTGTCAAGTAAATAAAGTGCTGACAGAATAATAAAAGGATTGAGGAGAAGCTTTCACAAGAATGAAAAAACAAATTTGTTATGCCTACAAAAGAATGAAAAAAAAAAAAAAAACACTGCTTCTGTGCCAGTGAAACATTAAGATACGTTTCAATAGATCATAAACACCGACCGATCGATCATAAAGTTAAAATCATTCGTCAAAATCTAATACGAAATGAAAATTACCTACCCAGATAATTTAATATTACTAGTTAAAACATAGATTAAAAGTCGGGAGAGACGACGCAGCTAAATATAGTAAGACCTCCCTTAATGCTGTTTCATATAACGCGGTTTTTTCGAATTCTATATTTTTATTGATTTACTTTGGTGAGGTTTATCAAACCGTTATATACTCAGATAAATCCGAAATCGCACAAATTTATTGCTTTGATACTCCTATGCTGTCTCTCAGTGCGTTTGATATCAGTAGAATACAGTGCAGTAGGCTATATATGAAAATTTTCTGCGGTCACAGTTCATATTTATGATCGGCCATCATCGTTATTTTACAGTAATAAAAATAACAATTATTCCATTTTAGTTTTAACCTGAATGCTGCCACTTCGAACTATAATTCGATACGGTTAAGATGGCTTACTCTAACAATTTGAATTATGATTTATGAATACAGATCGATATTAGCAATAAAAAAAGTCAATAATTAATTTTATACAATAGTAATAATATATATTACAAAATAAAATGAAAAATAATGTAGATATATTTTTTTATTCGCCTGTCCTGTTTCACTTATTCCCATTATTTACATGTTAAGATGACCTCGTTTAACGCTATTTCATTTAGCACTTGGCTTTTTTAGAACATATTCTCCGCGTTAAAGGGGGCTTACTGTATATTCACGCTGTGGAACCAAGATGGCATTGTGATAATGATTACATCATACAGTAACTGCCATTCATTTGTGTGAACAGTATGGACACTATTGTGTCTTATCTAAGATAAATAAATAATCCACATTATATTTCAGCATGCTTACAAAATTTAGAACTGATTTTCTATAATAAAAATATAAGATCAGAACAAGGGTTTCTTTTAA
>WUQG02408977.1:0-16498 GCA_011317285.2 Androctonus mauritanicus
GACGTTATTTATTTATTAAATTACATGCATTTCTAATTGACTTACATTAACTAAATAATTTTATAATGTATATAAAGAACTGATTGAAATAATTATTAACTTTGGTCCACAAAATTACTGATTTGCATGACATAAATGTAAAAAGTATTCCACATTAGGGGACTTGATTCTATCTTTTAATGTTCCTGTAGATGTTTGGTCACCAGAAGTGCGGAGTGATGAATTTTATGGTTTTGTTGGCCATTGAGTGGCTTTAATTGTCATAATATTCTTTCAAAACTCCTTATTTCAGCGGTTGTGGAACCACTGCTTTTAATACCCATTTTTTTAATCATGACAAGGTTTGAATGGGAATGGGGCTTCTTTATATAATTGAGATCCTCTTGCTATTGGTGTTTTAGAAGTTTCACAAGGAAGTATTATTGATTATTGAGAGATTATTGGTGATTTTGAGTGAGCGGTTATGAGTTTGATTTGAGTCTGAACGATGGAAAATTGTAAAATATTTAGTTGAAAGCTCGATGATCAAATGGAAGAATTGTGCCTTAGATTTTTTCATGTTCAACAACCACTGCAAAGCTTGTTGATCCATAATTATTTGAAATGGTCCGTTTTCCAAATAGACTTCAAAGTGATCAATTGCACTGACTGCAGCGAGACACTCCATTTTGAATGCCAAATGATTTTATTGATATTTCCAAATCTTTGAATAATAGATGACTTTCTGTTTTCAGTAAGAGTTTTTTGAGTTAAAATAACTCCAATAATAATTCTGGATGCATTCATATAGAGTTTACATGGAAGTGCAGATCATAGGTCGTTAAGACTGAATCTGAATTGAATACTGTTTTAAATTTTGAAATGTTTCTTCAGTTTCACTCTTCCAAATGAATGGTTGATTTTTGTGAGTGAGACAACTTAAAAGATGTGCTATGGTCGAGAAGTTGGAACAGATTTCCTATAGTAAGTTGTCAAATTCAAAAATTGACTCACTCGTTTAACTGTCGAAGGTCAAAGAACGGATGTCCGCATGGTAAAGTCGTGGTTTACTATCCTGGAAGATTCGGATTCAAATCCGTGTTCCACACTTCCAGTTTTTCAGGAGGGGGTCCGGGCCCGGCCGTTTAATTCCATCCTTCAATCACCCGGTTGACCCATCATGGGTATTGGCCAGTCTGTAATGGACTCTCTAAATGGCCGCCGCTAGATATAGAATATCTCTCGTGCGATATGGCGGCGTAATCGAATTAACCTAACCTAGGAAAATTCCGAATCGCTTTGGTCTTATCTGAATCAATCCTGATTCGATTGTAGCTTATGATATGACTTAAATATTTAAGTTCTTGTTTAAGAAAGGAACATTTGCTCCTTTTTTAGTTTGATGTTAAACGTTCTGAACTTTTCAAATACCTTTCTTATCAGCTTCTAGTGATCTGGAATGCTTGAACTATAAGAATGCCATTCTTGAAAATTGCAAGCGTCTTTCCATAATGCGTCTCCTACAATACATTGAATTATACGCTAAAAGATTGCTGCGGAATGTTTTAGCTCGAAGGATATCATTAAGAGCTGTTAATGTCCATCATTATTTAGGAAAGCTGTCTTAGGAATAGAATCCGGATGCATTTCAGTGTGTCAGCATCCCCACACAATATCTAATACTGTGAAGTATCTTGCTTCCTGTAATCTGTCAAATACTTCTGAATATGAGAAAGAAGATACTTGTCATTAATGATGATTTCATTCAGCTTTCTTGTAATTAATTCATATTCTTTTTGTTCCATCATTTTTATTTACTAAAATCATAGGAAATGCCCAAGATGAGTAGACTTAGATTTTACTGATTAGCTTTTTGTCTAAAAGTTCTTGTCTTTTAATTTCTTCATATTCTGCGAGAGGTTTTCTATATGGTCTACAGCTGATAGGAGGATGTTCTGCGATGTGAATCTGGTGCTGTATAGCAATTTTGCCAATAACAGTTGAATGTTGATTGAACAATTCTTCGTTTTCTTGCAACAGTTGATGCTAGTTCCTTATTATTTACAGTCTTGAATATGACTGACCAAAACAATTTTGAATTATCTTCCTTGTAATAAATGCTCCTTTCTTTAGTATCTACTATTAAATGAAAGGGCTATGCAATGTCTGATCAATCAAAAAGGATAATGTAACATTACCTTCCTAAGCTTTTGATGAATTTACATAAGCACCTGAACTGTTCCAAGGTGTAGGCTCTACTTTGCACTTGCTGAACATTTATTGAAGGATTGCTATTTATATATAGGCCCATTTATTTACAGAATTTATCACTCATAATGTTAATTTATTGCACCAATGTTCCTAAAGGTCTGAATGAATTTGCTGTTTACGTAGACTTCAAAATTTATCACTCTGTAGAAGGAATTCAACATGAAGAATATTCTATAGGAGAATTTTCGTCATTCTGCGATGCGAAGGAGTGTGGTAAATTACTGTTTATAACCAAAACTTTGGGTTGAGCATCAGTCTTATTTGATTTATAATCGGGGTCAAAATCCTGGCATTCACTCGCCCAATGTCTCATCTTTACAATTTTTTTCTTGCAAATTTGGCAAGAAAAAGTGTTTTAAAAACAATTTTGCAAATATACTCTGGAGTAAAAATTTGCCTCTGTGGATTTATTTTCATGAATTTTTTTTTACTTGGGTGTCTGTTGTTTGGTTGTGTCTTGTTCTGTTCAGTTGTAGGGCGGTCTGTATCCATTTCGTGGGGTCATCAGGCTTGGCAACCACAGAATAATTTTTCCATTCATGTAGTAGACCATCCGTTAGTAATTGTAGTTTTTCTTTTCTTCTCAAGCTGATTGATTCAAAAATCTCATCTTGTCCTTGTAATAATCCTGCATCGGTTCATTAAACTTTAGCTTTCTGCCTGAAGCTAATATCATGGCTTAGATTATTGTTTATTATTTCATCGGAGAACCAATCTAATACATCATTTTCAAATATATCAAATTATTTATTTTTTCTTCTTTAAATTCTCAGTTTCCCAATGCATACAATCTTACTCACGCTTCTGCTCTTATCGACGACTTGTCACTGGAGAACTTCTCAAGCTTGTCTACTCGTGGCGCGTCAACTGTTTTTGACAACTAAGCGAAGGAATCTTGCTCGTTTCGTATAGCCTGTCGACGGCCCCAAATTTATATTTTGCCACGATAAAGTCGGTGAAATAAAACGAGTACTAATTTGCTTAATTTAAATCAAGTTTTTTTTAAGAATCGTACGAAGAGAAGCCGACTTCCTGTTCTCTTCAATTTTTTTTTCCTTTTTTTTGCGCTCTCTACTCAAGCGGTTTCCTTCGACCCGAATTTTGTTTCGTGGATGAAAATATTTTCAACATGAAACACGAGTCAAACGTAAAATTATAAAATAATAATAATTTCGTATCAATACAGAAATATTTACTACATTAATAAGCAATACAATATCACTGTTTGAAATTTATTCTTCAGAATTTGAAAAGATAACTTTTTCCCGAATATTGCTTGCTATATGTGAACAAAAAAAAAACAAGATAATTTTTTCTTGTATAATGGAGCTTTCTTAAATATCTTAACTGAATTTTGCATTTAATTTTATAGTAAAATAAAAAATTAATGCAAATAAAAATAGCAAAAGTAGCATTAAAGCTTTCATGATGCTTTACCAGGAACTGTTTCTGAAAATTCAAAACTTTGACATTAGTTATTTTTCTTGTTCCCAAAGGTATTATAATGAAAGTAAAAAATAAAACCATTATTATTAGAATATATTTTCTTCCATAATATTAGAACTCGAGATTCGTATTTATGCAATTTTTTTTTTTTTTTTTTTTTAAGTAGAAACTTAATCTGTACTTTTCTTTTATCTGTTCTTTCAATATCGATTTCATTACCTTCTTTTTCTATTGCTAACACAAAAACCAAATCAGCATTTCATTTCCATCTTCACTAACTTATTATGAATATCATTATCAACACAAAGTAACTCTATTGTAATCCTCCTGACGAATATTTTATTTTTTATTTTTTTTTATATTACTGTTTATTTTACTTCTGCATTTGCCAAGTCATCTTGTGTAAACAAAACATCTTCTTGTATCTTTTATGAAAAATTGTTACATCAGCATTTCTACATTCCTATTTCTTTATACAATATATATATATAAATAAAATGTATCTTATGAGAATAATATCGATTTACTCGAATGATCCATTAGTAATGTATAGATGCTGTGATGCTGACAAGTAAGTATCCCACAAGAATATAAGAAAATCTATAGCTTTTTTTGTTTGTTGATGGATACCATGTCATAGTGAAGAATGTTCTTATTACTGAATTTACAAAATATATTCAAAATGATAAATATTTTAATAACTTTTGTAATTATAGAAAAAAAAAAAAACTTTTGTCTTTATATAGTTATCGTAATCTGTAATATAATTATAACCAAATTTTAGTGAGATCTTTTGTAATTTTATGTGTTCTATTATAAAAATGAAATTATTATTTCTTTTTGATTGATGAAAAAGTTACATTCTTATCATTATTCTGAAATTACGAATTTATGAAATATAAAATATTTTTATAAAAAATAGATAAAGTACCAAAAAACAAAAACGACAAAAATCAGACAACAATAATTTATCATGAATAATCGTGTATATATATAGTATGTATTGTATAAAGATTGATGAATGTAATAATATATATATATATATAATCAAGAATGTAAGCAGTATGTGTATACAAAATCACGTAATAACTAATATTTGTATGCGTAATCTCGTAGATAAAGTAATAATTCTATACAGCTTCATGAAAATAAGTAATATATGCTTACAGCTTTACAAAAGTATAAGTAATCATAAGTAAATAAGAATAATAAAGAATATAAATAAAGATAGTTCTCGAATTATGACCACTCGTACTTACGATGGTGATATAATCAGTAAATTCTGTGATTGATTAACGTAATTCCATAGATTCAAGTCCCTGACCCAATGGTCTGATATATGAAAAGCATCCTTTTTTGTATCTGGTTCTTGCAATTTTGTGTTTATATGTTTATTAAGATAATGTATAGTATCCTAGTAAACATTAGCAGTGAGAAATCCATAAATTTTGGGCATTTATAATATACGATTTAGGACGGTGGTCGGTTTCGAACCCACCGTCGAGGACTATCTGTAATAAGAATAATTAATATAAATAATAAAAAAATAAGTGATACATAATATACTGATTCATGAAGATAAGTAATAAGTGTATGCATATTATTTTATCATTGTAAAGCAATATCTGTGTATAGGTTTACGAAGGTGAGTAATTTAGCAAAAATATATTCGATGATCAATTAATGTTTATATATAATGTTTGTTAAATTATATAGTAATTTTTGGTTTTCAACAGCTGATATACTTGCTGATTTCCTGAAATCACTTCATAACAATATATTGTAATGTAAAAAAAAATTATAAAATAAAATATGCAGGTTTTGTATATTCTATATTTTACAGCAACCATATTTCTTATCCTAACGTCAACTGATAAATGATATATTTTGCATATTTTGTCAAGGATAAATGGATATACTTCCTACGTTTTCATCCATAATATTATAAATATTATGGAATAAATTTTACAAACGAAAATTTATCGGATACAACACGATTTTTTTTTATATTTTTGTCATCTGATAGGTTACAGAAAAATAATTAAAAATTCTAATCAATTTTTAAAAATACATTAATGCGTACGGTAATAACATTTCGATGTTAATGATTAAAATTTAAAAACAAATTAATTTTTATTAAAAAATCGTATGATTTAAATTAAAATAGATTGGATAACATTATATTGCTTTTTTTTCTCTTACCAGTTTAATAAAAATCTACATGTTACTATAGTAACATTAAAGGTAACATTTTTATTTTTATTTTAAATTTATTCCTTAGCTAATTTATTTGAAGTTTCTTTTTTTTTTTTCTTTTCCTACTGGTGCTTTAATATCTTATAATACTTTATTCGTTTTATTATCGTATATCATATTAAGAAAATTTATTTCTTATAAAGCATTCAATTTTCGTTCACTTTATTAACCACTCCATTTTTCTGTTCTCTTTTTCATCTTTAAAATCATTTTTAAAATCATTAATAGAGAAAATATAAGAAGATATTTTTCTAAATTTATTCTTCTATAGATTTTATTATTTATTAAAATAATTTATGAACATTAAAATTTGTTTAATTTCTCTAAAATTTTATAAAAGGAAAAATAATTTCATTAAATAAATATAAACAGAAACTCGAATTTATTTTAAGTTTACAATTTTTTTACTGTCTAAAATAACACAAAAATTTTAAAAATAAATCTCAGATTAGTTTGAAGTTCACTTGAATTATAAACAGAAAATTGATACCATAAGCTACCGAATTTCTTTTTAACTTTAAAAAGCAAAGTAATGCACAATTACAAAGCAATCACAATGAAAGCTCTTGGCTATTGTCAATCGAAACTTCAATAATTGTAACTTCCCTTTTATCTGAAACTCAAAACATCATTAAGTTAATACATCAAGTTAATATAAAAGCCATTTATGTTTTTCTTTTTCCTTCGGATCGGATAATTATATTTCATAAAGCACTGTAATTAAATACTAGCAATCTGACATTTCTTCTTTGTGATTTTTGTTATTTTTCTTATTATACTCTGTTTTATTATACTTTAAACATTTGTTGTAATCATTAATTTATTTAAAAATTGGAATCATTTTTATTATTTATTCGTTCTCAATTTTACAATTGTCTCATTTCCTGACATGTATTCTTTTTATCATTTTATCTTATTATTATTTGTCAAACTGTTTCTCTACATAGATAATTTTATAGATACAGTTTCTCTAAAATATAGTTTTCTTCTTCTTCTCTCTAGCCAAGATCAACGCTGTCATCTTTAATTTTAACTTCTTTGGTGAACGTTTATTTATTATAGATTTACAAATGATTAAATAATCTTATTAAATTATTGATAATTTACTCTTGTAATATTTTATTGTATACAGTACTTTACTTTCGTAACTATAAAACAGATCGTAACATTCCTATTATTTATTAAGTGCAAAAATAATCTACAGGCTAAAGCACAATGTAATATTTCTATTTTTTACTGTGCTAAACTGACATAAACATGGCACTTGAGATTTTTCTTCCACGTTTCCTGATATTAGACTTCATGATGATTTTTATTGCGTTAATAAAATTTTTATATTTCTTTATTTTTCAATAAATTTATACTTAAACTAGTTTTAGTTTTTTAAAAAAAACTATGATATCATGATTCTTCTTTTAGTTAATTTGTATTATGCAGTTATGTTATTATTATTATCTAATTCCGCCTTTCGATATTAGAAGAGTGTGTTTATATAACCTATCACAGATTTTTTTTTTAATCTTACAAGTTAGATATTTTCAGATTTTTTTTCTATGCTGAGTCGATTTCTTTTTTTAATCTGATAAATTCTACTTTATCAAATAATCGAACTACAGTTCTGGATAACTTTTGTTCTTTCTTCACTCTTAGAGACCGTCTCACCAACTAATTTTATCACAGAATTTATTAATATAGACGTACATAATATTTACATAACATCTGTTGTAGGAAAATATTTATTCTGGAACAAAATATATTTATCCTTGCAGATCGTTTGCTAAGTGTTTTCTTTGTAATTTATCAATCTTTAGAGGTCATCTTACGCATTGTATACATATCAGTATATTTTAAAATATACTTTGAGGCTATTAGCGTGTTATGTAAATTTTGTTCCATATTTTTATTATATTATGTAACATAAAATGAAATTTACTTTGTATAAATTATTGTGTCGTTTGTACGGATTACACTCACGTTTTCCTCCTATAAAATGCCGAATTTTCTTATTATTGCATCATTAATTTCTAAAGCGTAATCAATCGCAACGAAGAAATAGGTAATACTTTATAATATACAAGTGCATTTATATGTGTATGATAGGGTGGGGCAAGATGGGTAGTAGGGGTAAGATTATTCTATGCAGTTTTCTCATTATTCACACATATACTTGAGTTTTGAAGTTTAATTTATATGAGGAAACTATATGTACGTTTCAATCTGAAATTGTTTGTTTACGGATAATGTTTATATCATTCTAGTTAAAGTTAAGTTTTATATTTTTTAGCCATATTGATAGTTATTTCTATATTGATAATATAAGTTATAACTACCAGATTAAAGTTGTAATAAAATATATGATGAATTTATCTAGAATATTATATGGTAAGACACTTGGCAAAAGTCAGCATGCTCTATTTTTCCCCATTTTGATTTATTGAGATGTATGTTGTAGGGAGTGTATAATGGGATAAGATGGTAGAGCAAGATGGCCCACGTCCAATTTTATCTAACCATTTTATCTACTTCAAACTTTACTCCAATTTACTCAAAACTTGAGAGTTTTACTACAAAGTTTGATAATGATTCCTTGATATAAATTTTACTGTTTTTATTTTGTTGTAATTTTTATATATAGAATATTTTTTTAATTTTTTATTGATTTGTTTAATTACCTAGGAAATGTATGTTAGTCCCATTGCATAAATATTGTCCCATCATGTTCCACTGAATAAACATTGTTCCATCATGATCCACTGAATAAACATTGTTCCATCATGTTCCACTGAATAAACATTGTTCCCATCATGTTCCACTGAATAAACATTGTTCCCATCATGTTCCATTGAATAAACATTGTCCCATCATGACCCATAGAATAAACTGTTTTGTCCCACCATTGGGATAAGACAATTTAATTGACATACTGTTATAAATATATATTTTTAAGACAATCTTATTGCTGAATAACAATTTCAGTATAAGAAATATTCAATAATAATGATATTTTCTTTAGTAAAATTTACAGATTTTTTTTTGCACAAATATTTATGATTTTATAACCAAAAGTCCGAAATTTTTTGCCTCATCTTCCTCTACATATTACATAAAATATTACTTATTTCTTCTTTGTGAAGGATTGTGTTAAAAATTAATGATATAATAATGAAAACTTACGTAATTACTGCAAAAATTTTATATAATTGACAAAAATGTTTAAAGAAAATAAATAAACTTATTCAAAGCAAAATTATCAAAAGAGAATTGATATAGTACTATCCACATTAAACTAGATTATTTCTTCTCTGGTAAAATATGTTTTTGATAAAGATCCAATCATTAAAAAATAAATCATTATCTAATTATTTTAAAAGATTATTTTTTATATTTTTTAATAAAATTTAAAAATGAATAATGCATAATTAAAGTTTCTTTCTGTCCATTTGTTCATTTTTATACTGCTAAAAATATTATATTAATCATTCTTTTTTTAATACTGTCTAATACATTTTATAGAAATAAATTATTTTTATTTTCTCTTTTATTATTTTCGCATGATAATTTAATTTAAAATTACAGAAGTAGATTATCTCAAAATATATATATATATTATCATCGAATGTGTTCAATTTTTATCAAACCAGATTAGTTAATTTTGTACTAAAACTTATTTTTCTACCTAAATTTTCTAAGATAGAAAAATAAATTTTGGTAAATTTTTATACAGTTTTAACTTATCTATTCTTTCGGAATTTCTAAACTTAATTTTTGTCTTTCTAAAACAGAAGAGATAAAAATTAATTAACGAATTTTACTTTATATTTTGTTTATTAAATACTAAAAAATCGTCGTGATATTTTATGAACATATCTATTATATATCTAAATATCAAAATTAGATATTACAGTCAGTTTACTTATAATTTATACATGTCTTCAACAGATCCGCATATATTATTGATACTCCCGACGGATTAATATTAAAATATATATTATTCTATAATTTTTCATAAGCATTGTTAACTTTAAACAGTATATCCACATTCAGGTATGATTAGTGAGGAATTGCTTATATTTATGAATATAAGTCTGCTCTATATTGCAAGGAGAGTTGCTCATTGCGTACTGGTCACCTAAATCGTACCTGCTAGCTATTTCAATACAGTATCGAAATAGTAATCAGGTACGATTTAGCTGACCAGTACGCAATAGGCAACTCTCCCCTATATATCTTATAACTTAAAATAAAATCTTATTAAACATTTAAAGCATGTCGATTTGCATAATTTACGATTTACTTTTACTTTTCTTAATTCCCGAAATATATATTAATACTGTATTTAATATTATCGATAAACTCATCAAACATTTATTGTTTATTTCTACTTTCGCCATTCAGAGAGAAAAAAAGAGTAGCTTTATTCCTTTCCAATGAACTATAAATGGAACATTGTTGTCATGGTTACTGCTTCTGCATCTCATCTAAAAGAATAATAAATTTTGCACTTCGATGTTTCTTTCTTTCTTTCTTTTTTTTTTGTTTTGTCTGTTAAGAGGTATCTTTTAATGGAGAATTGAGACGAAGGTAAGAAAAGAAATATATATCTATATATTTAGTTTGTAATTTTAGAATTTTTGAGAATAATGCATTTGTCTCGTATCGTTAACATTCAGTTTAGTTTGTTTTGTTGCCCAATCTGCACTGCGTTTTATTAATGTGCTAACTGCAACGAACTTATAAGGAAAAAAAAAATCACCCAACTAAACATGAACAGTAGCGTATAATTCATGAAAATTTGCCTATTTTTACAAGCTTTCGTATTTTGATTTAGATCTATAGATTAATTTCGGATTAATGAGAAGATCATGATTAAGATTTTACAAAACCTAAATATCTTCGCATTAAATCGCCATAACAAGCTTTAATGTCTCTTAACGCATAAAGAAACGTAATCGCCGTGATATGGAGTATATTTTTCATGTTACAGCTGTTCGAATATTGATATAAATGAGAAAAAATAATAATTTTTCTAGTCTGTGATCTTCGATAGTGGCAAACGAAGCAGTAGCGTGCATATCGTATCTGAGAACTTTTTATGAGAAATGCTTCTAAGACGTGTTTTTAAAATTCATAATTAATGAAGTAAACATTTATTAGTGACTTATATTTATGAAATATCACGAGATATTGTTCATAATGTACACTACTGATTGATTTTCAGAATTACTCGAATAGGCTAACAAGTAAGACAATTTTATTATTCTGTAAAATTTTAATTATATAAATTCTAAAAAAATGATTATTAAAATTTATAAAAAAAAAAATTATATAAAATTAATTAGATCACATTTATTAATATGAGATTAAATGCTGGTTAAATTATTATAAATTCAAAACTGTTTTCCCGATGTTTCGTTTCTTGATATGATCTACATACTGTTTCCTTCAATTGAATTCTACGTTAATGGCCACTGCCTAAGATCATTTTTATGTCTTAACTTTCTTCTCTTCCAATGTTAACAATGTCAATATCCCACTTCTGACATCACACAAGTCAATTCTAATTTTATAAAAATGATTATCTGGTTTTATATAGTCATTACTAACGTTTAATGCAACCTTACTCTAACATATCTTGCACCGTTAAAAAAAAAAAAAAAAAAATCATAAGTTTATAAAGTTCTCACGACTTATTATACTTTGTTTTCAGTTCCAGAAAATAAAACGAAAGATTAAAATAAGATAAAAATTTAATGGCCATCTTGCGAAAGCTAGAATCTAGAAGCGGATTATAAATCAATAAAATAGAATTTCCACCTATCTCGGATAGCCAAAAATGTATGTATTCTGGTATGTAAGTCTATATAAAACTATAAGCAAAAAAAAAATGTTATGCATAAAAATTCTATAAGGGTGTAATCAGGAATACTAGTTAATAAACCATTTTGGGAATGATGTCGCAATATTTTCACTCTAGAATGAGTTTTTACTTTATAAAATATCAATTGTATATAATATCCCACTTCTGACATCACACAAGTCAATTCTAATTTTGTAAAAATGATTATCTGGCTTTATGCAATAAAAATTGCATAAAGCTAGAATGAAGAAGAATTTCTTCAGCAAGAACTTATTTATTGCATAAATAGAATTTCCACGAACTTATTTATTGCATAAATAAGTTCTTGAAGAAGAATTTATGCAATAAAAATTGCGTTTTATTTTATTTTATTTTTTTGAAGTTGCTAAAATGCTTATTTTCCTATCAAAAACATTACGCGTTTTTTTCATTAAAAAAAAATCACAAGAAATTTTAATGCATTACGAAAAATATTCATTAAAATTTTTTTTTTTTATATTCATACTAAAAGTTTTAATGAATCGTTCTACGCTATATAATTTTTTTTTTTTATATTTCATTGCCGAGTTTAGCTATCTAAAAATATTAAAAATAAGAATTAATTTTTTTTTTTTTATGTATATAGTCTATATATCTCTCTAAATTTATTTTCGTTTAGGCGAAAAACTTTCGACACTATTTTTTGCTCACTTTAAAAAAGTAAGAATATATTTTTACTTCAACTAAAAAATAAAAAAAAAATTTGAAATAAATCTTTTAAAGAGTGTTGATGTTTTTATCAAACGATAAAGATAGTTAAACTTTTGAGAAAATTTTTTTTTTTTGCATTAGAAAAAATAGGCAAAGTTAAAAAAAAAATTATATATATATAAGTTATAAAGAAAAAATTTCAACTAAAATTTTAATCTAAAGAATAAAACTCAGATAAATCTATTTATCGTTTATGCTAGATTTTGAAAGAATTCTTCATAAATCGTTTATCTTCGGAACTCTCTTCTTTAAAAGAGAGAAGAGTTAATACTCTCTAACTTATACATACTTCAGTTTTTTTTTTTTTTTTCCTTAAAATTTCGAAAGTTTTTAATACTTTTATATATAACAAGAAAAGATTAGCATGGGGGTCACTTTATAAATTCTACTTAGTTGTCATTTCTTCTTGAGGCCAGTCACGTGTTCGTAAATGTTTTTCATGTCATGAAATATGGATGAAATGGTCGATATCGGATGGCATTTCGGAAATTGGTGAAGTTTAGACTGCTGCAGTTCGATGCGCAGTTAAAGTCTATCGATTGATGTTACATTTTTTTTTTCTTTTTCTTTATTCCGTACGAGATATAAATTCCGAAAAATTTCTAAATGGATTTTTCATTTAGGAATAATTTATGCTTGTTTTTTAATTCTGCAATTTCGTTTACTGCACGGTAGAAACATTAAAAACTATTATTTCTAACTATTGTAGATAACTCTCTCTACTCATTTTTCTATAAAATCATATTTTTTTTAATACTTCTTAATGCGAGAAAAATAATAATAATAATAATTCTTCCTCAAATATTTATATTTAAATTTAATAAAATTTATGCACATTTTAATTAATTATAAAATAACTTTTCGTGTATTTTTATTTTTCTTAAGTCATTTCCAATTGAAACACAAATTCTAGCGAATAAAAAATAATTTATTATAATGTTTCTAATTATATTTTCACATTTAAAAGTATAATTTTTATATGATATTTATTTTTACTCTTGGAATAACATCGAAATCATTAAGAGAATTTATATTTATTGCCATTTAAATCATTTCTAAGACATTATAGTAGAATATTATGGCATTATTATTATTACTATTATTATTATTATTATTTTTTAATCAGAAAATCCGGTATTAAAGTTTAATAAATAATATTTAATGCACGACACAGCATTATAAAAATAATCTTATCTGTATTAAAATATTTATTAAATGAAATTATCAATTATTTATTATCGTTACGACGGAGATACTTTCAAAAATTATTAATTTTTAATACAATACTGATTCGATATGTAGGATATAAATTCTTAATAAGTCGTACTGAAAACTCTAGAAATTGAATTTTAACTTTAAAGAACTTCCGATTCTTTTCAATATTCTTCAAACTGCAAAGCAACAGTCGATGCAATAATTACTCTTGACTGTGCTGTGATTGTCTTGAAAATTGTTTGTTATATTCTTTATTCTTGTAAGAGTGTTGGAGAGAGTTGCCTATTGCGTACTGCTCATCTAAATCGTACCTAATAGCTATTTCGATACATACCGACTGTATGTAAGGAAATAGCTATCAGGTACGATTTAGGTGACCAGTACTCAATAGGCAACTCTCTCCTATATTACTGTTGTAAGAGGTACTACATAAACGTTATAGCTATATAAGTAATAAAGGGATAACTTTGCTTACGTTTCTGATATGCAAATAATAATCAGAACAATATTACCTTTATGCCTCGATAGTTAAACATGCAGATTTTTCACAGCTATATATAGTTGTATAATATATATTTTTACTATATTCGCTATCGCAAGTTCTTTCATTTCAAACGAAGTGTACCTGATATCAAGCAAAGCAACGATAATCTTTTGTAATTTCTGAATGAAGAATTAAAATTTGATTTATGCAAAAGATATGAATATTTTATAGCTATGGAAATGCTTCAAACTTTATTCTAATCAGATATTAATGGATAATATGGTAAATATCTAATTTTCGTAAACTATATACTATATAGTTATATAGTTAGTTATTATCATTATCGCACTATCATTATATAGCATATATACTATATAATGATAATGAAATAATGTAAGATAAACTCAAAACCTAAATAAAAAAGATTAATATCGTTTCTTTCATCGTATCCAGTTCTGAGAAAATAGAAAAACTGTACACATTTTTGAATAGCAAAAAAATGTGAATATGCACAGTCATATCTCAAGTTTCGGCTCCTCAACTTATGATGTTTCGGACTTACATACATTTTGAATTTCCATCATTCCCCAAAGTTGCATTGTTTAATTTGGAGTTATGGCTCTCCAGCAGTAAATTTCTGAAGAAAAAAAAATGCTTACTTTTTCAAAATAGGTTTTTTTAGTTGTTATAAATGTTTAATTTATGTTAGTTACCTACATACATGACAATTGTAGTGCATTCATGCGTTGATAAGTGAAAAAAAAGATAGTACTTCGACTTATGGACATTTTCGAGTTATGGCATCGGTGACATAACTTCGGAGTATGTCTGTACAGCCTTCATTAAACTGAATTAAAAACCAGAAATTTAGCATAAGCTCTGATCGAATTCAGTGATATGTTCATAATTTTAACTTCAATTTTTATTACTATTCAGTTTGTAATGCTTTTAGCGCATATTTTATTTGCATCTATCAGCTTTTGTTTAATGGTATCTTGCATTATATTTTCACAAATTATTTTGTTCATCATATCAAGTTGCAAATAAAAGCTTTTCACAAGAACTAGCGAAACGACACAAAATCTAAAAAAAAAACATTTCGTTTCATTTGATAAATTAATCATTTGTTTATAAAAAGAAAACAGGAGGAAAAATTTATTTAAATTTTATAATGAATTAATTTGCTTTATCTTCTCATTAATTCGTTTTATAGATGAAAAAAAAAATTAATGGAATTACCAATAAATTTAAATTTTCAATCGATTAGAAACGACAGTTACGTGTATTCTTTAGAATATTGTTATATTTATCAGTACATAACTCTTATATGAGATTTATGTTTAATATGTTATTATGTACGCTTACAAATATTTTTTCATTACACGTGATTATTCATTTTTTATACCAAAACTTATTTTTATCTGTATATACGCATAATAGAACATTTTTGAATTATTTCTAAAAATGTCTTAACGATGAAAGTTTTAACAGAAATATAGCGAAGAAATAGTATAAGTGTAATATTATTTTTGATACTTCGTGTGCAAATGCTTTAATAATAAAAAAAAATCGTTTGTTGGTTCAAATATTTACTCACAAGTGATTGGATTAGCGATGCAGTTTTCAGTAGAAAACGGAATCAATTCTATTGTGAATTGAAAAGATTTGTTCTGTTTGATTCTTTCCTCTAGATTTTGTTTATTTAGTTGCTGAATAAGAGAATATAACATTATTTGTTGAGTCTTTATTTTTTTTTTTTATTTCTAAACTTTACAAAAACGAAGCAAGCATCACATTTTCCACTTCATCAATTTTATGTTTTTTTTTTTTTTTTTTTTTCTTTTCTTCCTGTTTTTTTAATACTTATTTTTAAACTGGGCTTCACACATATACACAGTGGCGTACCTCAGAATCGTTGGTACCCGGGACGTCATTTTTTTGGTCTCCTCTACCCCTCCAAAAAAATATATCTGTTTTAACTTTCAACACATATTTCATTTTACACACATTTTCTTAAATAATTTTTAAAAACAGAAAATTAAACAAAAATTTTTATACAAATATCTGGTGAACAGTAATGATATCCCATGCTTTTGGTCTTTCATTTCCAGATGAACCGCTGCCCAGATGGACTGTTCCTCTCTTAGTACGCCACCGCATACACACACACACACACACACACACACTACACACACACACTACACACACACACTACACACACTACACACCACACACACACT
>WUQG02408988.1:0-16496 GCA_011317285.2 Androctonus mauritanicus
AAAAATAGTTTGTGAAAAGTAACTTTTTGGGTCCAGAATGAATTAATCCAGTTTACATTATTTCCTATGGGAAAAAAATGATCCAATATTCAGAACACTCTCAGGAACCAATTAATTCAGAATATAGAGGTTCTACTGTATATAATTTAATCTTAATCAACTTTAGACAGGATATTGTAATGCAATCATTCTCATTGTTGCTGTGTATTTTATTACTAATAAATTCTGGTATTCATAATTTATTATATAATTATATATTTCAGAACATGGATTTTCTGTATATGCAGCTTAACAAACACAGCATGCTCTTTGTTTTCATTCTTTATAAATTAGAATGACATTATATTCGTTACATATAATTTCCTTTATATTGCTGTTATGATCAAATTTATAAAAAATTTTTCAAATATAGGTAATTACTGACTTGCGACAGGGTTCGGTTCAAACCCCATTGTTATAAATCGGAAATGTCCAAAATTTATAGACATTACCTATAACCAATATTTATTTTATTATAATAAACTTAACAAATATAAAAATACAAGAACCAGACAGAAAGAGGATGCTTTTATATATTAGACTATTTGTTAAATTAACCTTTTGCCAATTGCATTAACCAATCAAGAGAATTTATTGAAAACATTGCTGTCATAAGTCAAGCACTATCTATACTTTTTAAAATTTTTATTTTGATCTTTTAAATTATAGTTGAGTAATCATATCTACAATATATACAGTTAAACATTATACATCTAATTCTCATTTTATTTTCTCTCTGTTTCAAGAATATTTCATTTCTGACATATGGAAAAAACTGAGTCATCTGCAAGACTAATTGCAAAATTGAAAATTATATTCTCAAGAAACCCATAAAATTTGAATATGTATTGCTTTCCACATAAAAATTAGCATAATAAAAGATGGATAAGCCATGATCATGAAGCACATTTCTATAGGATACTGGTTCAGTCAGATAAGAATTCTTGAAAGTATTAAGCCAAACAAATAATGATTTGATATTATTGCTTTATTTTTTTAACAATACTTTTAATCACTACTCCATTATGTACAGTATATGGTAATACATTTATGCATATTTTAAATGCTTTCTTATTTCATTGCTTTACTCTTTGCAAATAGTTCATTTTGTGTATTTTCAATTTACATGATCACTTTCAAGAATCACCTACTATATATAATTATTAGAACTACAGATAATTCTCTACTTACAATCATTCATACTTGCAATGGCAATGAAATCTGTTAATGATGTAATTGGTCAATGCAATTCAATAGGTTTGAGCTCCTGATCTAATGCTTTGATATACAGAAAATGTTCTTTTGTACTGATTCTTGTATTCTTTATATTTATTTAAAAAATGTATAGTGCCCTAGTAAACACTAGAACTGAGAAATCCATAATTTTTGGTTATTTTCAATATATGACAGCAGGATTCAAAACCAAACTGCATTGTAAGTTGAGGACTATTTGCAGTTGTATATTATTTATGTAATGGTGAGTAAATGATGATGGAGTTACAAACACTTCCTCAGCCCATTTATAGAGAAATTGCAGCATGTGTAACACTATATTTTCTGAAATTTAATTTTTGGATCATAATCTTTAGAAAAACAACAATATTGAAGCATTTCAAAATTGTTATCAAAGCATAAATAAGAGCAAAATTCAATAAAGTCTTGATATAAAAATTTGAAACAAATATAATTAGTAAAAAATTATAATAATTGAGCTTATTTAAAGAATAATACCCATTCAATTAGCATATACCTATTAAATCTTATATGAAAATTTGATGAGCATGCAAATTCTGAAGTATTTTATTATTTAGAATGTTTACCATAAAATTTGCAGAGAGTGTAAAGATATTGCAAAAAAAAACTAATTTTGATAGTAAAAATTCTCAGAAAAATCTTACTTGAAAACTTTCACAAATGTAAAATTTATAATTACTTCACTGATTTAGTAGAGGATTCTATCAAAATGGTTTGATAGTACATGCACTTGAGTTATAAACATAATTCATACATAAGTTGTGTTCCTAATTTAAAAACTGCTATTATTTAATCCCTAAAAATATTGAAATAATTTTATACATTGTGTTTTGTGATATATTTTTTAAGTGAACCAATCAAAAGTTTATTTCATAGATTTGAACAAAAACTTTAGATTATAAAATGAGATTTTTGGTATAATTGTCACCATCTTGAAATAGTGTTGCAATATAGTGTAATTTTACAAAGCAGAATGCTCTAGCAATCAATATCATCATATTGTTAAAATTATTGAAGTTTTTGAAATTTCACATTCATAACTATAAATATTTGTAACTTGAGGAGTGCATGTATAAGAATAAGCAAGAATAGAATTTTTTACCTATTGAAGTTAGTCTTCACTAATTTTCATTTCCTATTATTAAAAAAAATGCACATCTAAACTACAAGTTAATAATTTAATAGATTAATATGTTCAAATTGTTTTCTATCAAAATAAGACAAGATTGGATTAATAGTAGATCAGTTAGTGCATTTGTTTATATCCAGTCACTTTTTTTTATCCAATTACTATTGTTTAATTGGATAAATTTATGCTCATTGTAATATGGATTTCTGAAAGCTTTTTTTTCCTTTTTTATTGATATAATGTTCATTTTATTATTATTTTTGTGCATGCTATATAACACATTTCATATTATATATATATTCCACCAATTATTACTGTTAATTATATTTTATTGTATTATACTATTCTTTGTTTAACTGTATAGCTAAATGCATGAAAAGAGAGAAATATGTAACAGGACTGTCAAATTTTTCCCATTGGGAAATCACTAATAAATAACATTCCCATCGA
Organism: Androctonus mauritanicus; assembly: GCA_011317285.2. NCBI lineage: Eukaryota > Metazoa > Arthropoda > Arachnida > Scorpiones > Buthidae > Androctonus > Androctonus mauritanicus. The sequence goes on from WUQG02408988.1 coordinate 2,873, forward strand.
AGTTGTTAATACTCATGAACCATTTGGAGAAAGATTTTAATCTGAAAACCATCAAAAATGATCAAGGAATTCCCTACCAAAGAGAGGAGAAAAATGACTAACCTTATCTAAGATCAAATGCTGGACATCTGCAACTCTGCTAAATTCCACTGTTCAATATAAATGCAAGGATGCTAGAGGGGCAGGGGATCAGAAGTGGACATCAAACAAGTTAAATTGGAAGGCAGAGATTCTTTCTAAGAAAATACAAAGCTCTCAGATATGGGGAAAAAATTATCAGCAACAAAGGCAGAAAAAACAATTGATCATTTGCAATTCTCTTAAATCTCTCTTTAGATAAGTCTCCTGTGGATCATATACCAGCACATTTTGCAGCCCCCTTTTTTCAATTTAGTTTTAATATATTAAAAGTTTGAAGGCCTTATATCTGTTATTGGTCTCCATGTCTTTTATCTTTTTAATATATATATCTGTTTTGAGTGTTGGACAAGAATTTGTAATGTCCATTATTTTTCCATCATTAATTTCCCTTTTAGCTCTGGATCTCAGATTGCTTCTCATTCATGTATCACCCATTTAAAGTGCTGAAGTAACACCAAAAACTACTACTATTATTAGAAATTGACATGAGAAGCCCAAATAACATTCAGAATCTCATAATAATATATTATTATAATGGGCATAGGAATAAACACAAAAACTTTTGTTGCAGAAAATCTCATCAAAACTCATGACAAAAAACTCGTAGCATTTCAAATAGATTATTAAAACTTATTTTTACCATATTGATTGTGCTAACAATCATTTTCCTATTTACATCATCTCTCAACATTCCACATGCAGCTGGCCCCAGACCCAATATTAAATCAAGCTTAAAATGTATCCCTATATATTATTACTTTTCTCTTACAATATTTTACTCTGACATCAATCAGCTAATCTTTTGACTGGCTACCTTTATTGTAAAATTATTGATGGGACAATTGTAAGTATGAATTTTCATCATAAGTAATCTTACCTTCAAAGTACAGATTATCATAAATCTGGAATATTTTGTGTAAGAAATAAATTTGATTTTGAATATCTAATAATTACAGGAATAAACATTAACCTATCTATAAAATTTTAGAGATGAAAAAAGTAAAAAGTAATAAAAAAAATGTTGTATCAGGTAAATTTGAATAAATGTAAATTAATACAAATTGTTCATTTACAGTAGTTTCAATGAATATTGTAACAAAAATTATTTTTTTTCTCTAGTGACTAACAGCCACACAAATTCATGTTAGTAAATTGTTTAATAAAAAAAGCATTGAACCGTTTTCAATAATATGAGATACTTGATTACATTAAAATGCATGTAAAATGTGTAGTTTTTGTAGTAATTTTAATAGTTACTAATACATTAAATTTAATTATTATTATTAATCAAATTTTATAATCTTTTTAAAGTGTTTGCAAATCTTGGGACATTTTTCATTTTTCCAAAATGGTCTTCATTATATTTATATTCATGTCAATATTAACGAATTTCTAAATAAGCTCTACAGCAAGCTTATTTAGAAATTCGGTAATAAAGGAGCAAAGTGTTTAATATTCTTATTATATGTCATTATTAATGATTATCAAAAATATTTTAAATTATTATCATCATATGAATAGTTATAGTGAAGGCCAGACATCTCAAATCTGGAACCTCAGATCACAAGGAAATTTTCCAAAACCATTAGTAAATGTGTTACAGCATCAAGTAGTTGAACAATTTCAAGGTATTAATACAAATGAATAAAGAAAAAGATGGTATTTGACAAGAAATAGTGAAATTTATTTTAAACATAGATATTAAACTTTTTGCCAGACAATGAATGTCAGATTTGATCTGTAATAACTGCCAATTTTGATTTATAAACTTAGAGTTTAATTATAATCATTAATTGCATTCTTTAAGATGCCATTATATATAAATACAGTAAGTCTCTCTTTCATAGAAATTTTTTGGAAAAATTAACTGTGTAAGTTAACAATGCTTAAATTTGATATACACAAATGGGTGCATTAGCAAATAGAATGGCCACATAAAATTTAAGGCCATAAGTAATATTTTTGTAAAAAAAAATTGCTTAGTGAATTTTTTTCATATTTCATGGAAATTCAATGAAAATAGAGACTTACATATCCACATATCTCTGAAACTGCATAAGTCGAGACCTACTGTAATTTAATCAATCATGAAATAAAATGAAATTCTATGTAAAAAATTCTTTATATCCTCATTAATTATAACAACAATTTATCTGCAAATCAAAAGACCAAGAGTATAATTAATATACCAATCTGATTTAATGGCATCTGATAAATGGTAGAACATATTTTCATTAGTATTTGTCTTGCAAATTTAATTGATTAAAATTTCACAGACCTTTGCAATTTTTAAATAAACTGTATATAATATAAATATAGTAAGAAAAATGACAAATGATTATGTGCAAATTGTTTTTTATAAATTTTTAAATTCAAAAAGTTAAGAAAAATACATTATATACATATGAAACAATGAAATTTCCCTAAATTATTTACAACTGAATTACAGATTTTCAAATCTGTAATTGGTTCTTGTATGATAAATTATTGTTCTGATATGGATAAAAAAAGTTTCAATTAAACTATTTCTGATTTAATATCTTGATTTAGGTTTACTGGCCATTGTAATACTTGATTCTGATGTTTTGATAACATTACCTGAAAGAAAAACATTTATTAATAAATTAAGTAGTATTTTATTTTTCATTGTAATACTAACTTACATCATCTAAAAATAAGTTTATAGTCCTATAATAGCCATTACACTGCCATGTTTCGTTGTGAGTGCCAGTTTCAAATACTGCCATTTGTTTCATTTTACTCCTTGATGCCTAAAAAATAAAAAAATAAATAGTTAGTTGCATTTAAATGAGAAATTTTTAGAAATAATGCATTATGTCTAATTATTTTAATAACATTTTCTTTATATTTAATTATTATTTACATTATGGCTTGTCTTGCACACAAATAATTCATTAATATAAAAGTAGAAATTACAAATAAAATTTAATCTGAAGATTTTTCACTCTATATTATCAGATGCATATTCATAAAATATAGCATTGAGTATTGTTTTAAAGAGCTTAAACAGATAGTTCTTGGTTTGCGAATTCTCATTTAACGAGTTCCAATTTTATCGGTTTTTCACACATGATGTATCAAAAAAATCGAATATATGGACATTAATTGCAATAAATAAATGCTAAACATTTGTAAAAAGGCATATCAAGCTATGTACATAGTTATACCATACAGTACGAGTGGGTTTCTAGTGGAAACTCTGTTGTCTGTTACAATATCAGAAAAATCAAAATGGTGCAATTTCTGATCACCATGGTTTTACTAGTACATTTAAGTAATCTTCATTTCCAGATTGTATCTAAAACAGTAGTTCATCTACTAATGCAAATAGATATTGTAACAATATAATATATAGAATTATAAAAATGCCAAAAATAGTATAAATTCTTTATCTAATACAGTGATCCCCAAACTTTTTTAAATGCACATCCTTTTATCAGTAAATAATAATAAAATGCAGCCCATACAACAGACATGTATCATTGCAAGCAAAATAATGCATAGCCCCAGAGATTTTGTGCATTAAATTAATATGCAAAGAAAAATGCCATAGCATTGTTTCAAATATATCAAAATAACTCGAGACAAAATTGAAAAGAAAAAAAGTCACAATTGCTGAAGATTTTTTCCAGAAATGTAAACTTTTTAAAACTCTGGTTCAGTAGTTTAATAGCTTGCAGAAATGTCCCCTTGGATCATTACAATATATAGGATATGAAAAATTTAACATATTCTGTAGAAAATGTCTCGTAAATCTGCTTTGATACCATTTTTTTTCCCCATTATAATAATATGGTGAACTTTATTAGCGAAATTTCATTACATTAATCAAACATTTACTTCAATAGTTGAATATGAGAATATTTCTACATTTTTTATCTCATTTTTCTTACATATATACAGGTATAAATATAAAAATTAGACGATTAGCACTTTGGCAAGAAAAAACTCAATTAAGTGAGAATTTATAAGAAGCACTTTTGATTTATTTTAAATCCTCTTCAGCTTCCAAATTACAATAAATAATAAATTCAACAGAACGTACATTAACAACAAATTCTCACTTAATTGAGTTTTATTGAGTTTTTTCCTGCCAAAGTGCTAATCATATTTATAGATATTTTGTTTTTGGCAGTGTATTAGTGTTCCTTAAATACGGGTAGTTATCAGTTTGAGTTCTTAAGTTTGCAAGCTTTTTTCAAATATGAATATTAATTGCAATAAATAAATGCTAAACATTCATAAAAAGACTTAAATCCACATATCTAGCTATATTATAGAGTACAACTGGTTTTATTGTAGAAACTGTTGTGTGCTACCAAATTGTGGCCAAGAAGCAGTAACAGCATGTCTTTGCTTTTACTGGCATAATATGTAAATAAATTTACATTCCTGGATAATGCCTAAAATAGCAGTTCATCTGGTGTTAAAGATCATCTATTTATTGTCAATAATAATGAAGAAAAATTCTTTAACATTTATATAATACAAATAATATCTTTATTATTGTAATTTGCTTGATTTTAAAGGCTATATATTCATTTTTGTTAAATAAATCATTGTATGATCATAAACTATTGATTTTGTTGGCCTTTACTTTTTTTAATTTAAAAAAAAGTTCGATTTTACCTCAATATATATTATAAAAATAATGAAAATTATCTAATAATCTCACATTTTTATTACTGCTTATTTTGACATATTTGAAACAATGCCTATATCATTTACTTTCTGTATTAGATCAATAGTTCCCCAAAGATTTTGTGCATATAAAAAATTTTCAAAGGTGTGCAATGTGCAACCATTCAATGAAAATTGTTTTTAGAATGGTTTTATAATGTGGGACTTTGTAATATCCCCATTAGAGTTCCTGTTAGATTTAACTACCAGTTATCTATATGCTAATTGATAGTTTAATGTCAGTAACTACCAATTAGTGTTTATCTAACAATTGCAAAACAGATAAAGTTCCTGTTAACAGAACATTGTAAAATTGGGCTCTAATGTGTCTTACCTATATTTATCAAAACTGTTAAGTTTCTTTGGAATCTTACTATAAAACAAAAAAGTTGCAAAAGCTTTTATTTGTAAAGTTTTTAATAACCAAATAAAGTAATGTTTCAATTTCAAAATGTTTCTTTCAAAAATTAAATTATACAAGATTTCAGAAAACATTTTAGCAGAATATGAAGAGGTAAATCATTACATAGCATCTTTTCAATCCTTTTTAATTCATTTTATATATTATAAATAATAATGCATCTGATAAAAAAGAAAAAAATTTTATTTATGCAAAAGATGTTATAATAATTTTAGTGTTTTTTAATTTCAAAGGCTGACACATTTTAAAATTAATTTATTTCTATATTGAATTCAAAAAATTGTATTTAGAAATTTTTATAATGTTAAGTTATATAAAATCTAAGAGATTATTCAATATAATTTTATGACTTTTATAACAATAAATAAAAGAGATTTGCATCATTGTCAATTTTTTAGTTGCATCTACATGCTACGGAATAATTTTCTATTGCTCAATAAATAGTGTTTTTAAATTGGTAAAGACTTTTAATATCTGAAGCTTGAATTTATTTATGAAATAGTTTGAGTTTCAATTATCTATTTATAAGAAAACTGAAACTTTTTGGATAGAATTAACTAGAATCAATAATGACTGAATTATATTTTTGCATTCAATATGAATGAATGATATATAAAAAATATAAAACTAATTGATTTTCTTTTTACAATATCTCAATCAAAAATGGATTTTGTTTAATGAATATTTAAATAATTGAGTTAAGATCAAGAAAATGACTTACCTGATACAACTCTTGCATCATATGAGGAGGGATTATTGCATCTGCTAATCCCGAAATGAAGAGAGTTGGTATTAATACTCTAATTATCTTTTCTATAGATTTAAACTGAGAAGTAGTCAAAAATATGATTTTTAAATATTTTGTCTGTTAATAATAGATTTCTATTTATAATATTTCATTTATCTATGTACCTGACTTTTAAATATCCATACTGGTAACCACTTTACTATACTCCAGTTAAAAAGTATCTTGGCAGTGTCTGGAATGCTGGTAAAAGTATTTTCAACAATTAGTGTCATAATACGACCACTATATTCTGGACGGCTTGCAAGATCTATTGCTACAGCTCCTCCTAAAGAGCGTCCAAAGACTACAATTTTTTGTGTGTCAATACCTGGATGTTTTAAAAGAAATTCTAAACCAGCTTGTGCATCAAAATAGAGACCTATAAAATATTTATTAATTTCTTAAAGCAATCCTTAATAATTGTAATTTAATTTTAACAATATACCTTCTTCAGTTGGAATGCCATCACTATGACCATATCCTCTGTATTCCAGAAGTAAAATATTGCATCCACAATAATGATAAAGACCATGCACATTGGGAAGTCTGGAAAATTATATTAAATATTAAATAAATATGAATGCAACTAAATCATAATTAAATATTTTTCTGATTATTATGAATTCATCTTTTCTGACATATTTAAATACTTTCTCTTTATATAAAATTTATTAATATTTATATATTCAGCCATATAACATTATCTTTTTATAAATCTGGAATAATATGACACTTATTTCATGCTTTAGCAAGTTCCTGGCCCTTTTTTAAAGTACATCTAACCATTGACATAAATCAAACAATAAATTCCTATTTTACAACATTGTTCTTTTACATAACTATTCCTTAGATAAAACTTTTTCAAAATTATTAAAAAAAAATCTTAATACATTTATCTGATTATTTAAGAAACACTTCAATATTATAAAATTTGAAGTAAAAATAACTATGAACACAGGCTAGTTTAATTGTTGATCCTTTGTGGAATTTCCTCATTCATAAAAATTATAGTAACAATATACACACTTCTCTAATCATTACTATATCACTACAGTTATTAGTTGTCCTATTCTTTTGGGATGAAATCTCATTCTCCCAAACCAATCTCCTTTTTTTTACTCTCACTACAATGGCATATTGCTCATAGTCACTGCCTACACTCATCTCTATCATACCTCATCATGTAAATAAGTATAAAACTGATCAAGCTATATTTATTTTCATTTAAACACTATTTGTCACAATATCCATTCCAAAATTCACTTCATTAACCTTTAGCTCCAGCTTCCACATTGCTACTCAATCATTATTCTTTATAAAACTGAAATAAACTCTATATATAATCCATTCAATTGTTCACTCATTGTCTACTGGTATATATAGATCAAAAAATTTTCCAGTAGCTATAAGATAAATAATCAAATTATTTCTTAAATTATAAATTTCTTCATCCATTTTATAGGAGGAGTGATAATATCTTTTAGGTTGAAATGCATTTCCATCCTTATATCAGTTAATATGCTGAACAAAGTTGTTCTCACAATAATCTACTAATAATTGGATTTTTATTAAAAAAAACTATATTGATAAAACTTTTAACTTAGTTTATTCAATTCTATCATTCATTCACATTATACATGAAAATAATAAATAAAAAAGTAACTATAAACTGTATCTGTCACTATACATTTTATGCATTATGTTATCTGTACAGTTTGTACGTGCCTACAGTTAACCCATTCTTATAGGGAAATTTAGCCAAATGTGACCCAACAAACTGGATGAAATTTTTAGGATAACAGTAATCTTTATTTTGATTCATCCTAAGTGTATATACTCCACTGATGTTTTTAATAAATGATTTTAAATTAGATCTCATAGAAAATATTTTTATTTGTTCTTGTTCAGTCTGTTCTAGACTGTTTATAAATGTAAAATATAATCACAGAAATAATACAAAATAAAAATTAACTTTATATATAGGGGGAGTTCAGGAGAGTTGAATCCTGTTTTACTTGAAAGCCCATAATATCTAATGTATGAGATGCAACAATTTTATATTTATGTTATAATATAGCCTTGTTATTTGACTACACTTTGAGTGTTTTGTCATTTCAATACCTTAATAAATGTAAGCACAAAAATAAAAATTTTTAAAAAATGAGATTTGGCTCATCTCTCCCCAAGGGATGGGAGATTTGTACATATCCTAGTAACTAGGGAACAAATGAAAAAAGATACAATTTTCTTTACCTTACATCAAGAAATCACAACGCGAGAATAGTTACCGGCCATATTTTAATTGAGGTTTTTAAAAAATTTAGCAAAAAATCGAACTTTCATTAAGCATGAATGAGATCAGTTATTTTTGAGATCAGTCATTTATTAAGTAGTAAGAACTTAAATATCAACTTGAGAAAAAATGGAGATAGAGGCAGGCAAAGAAGTGTTGGGAATTAGCAGTTAGGACTAATTTTAAAAAGTTGAGATTTAGTGAGGATTTGTCGAGGAATAGGAGAGAGTGGAAGACTATAGGAGACTCTTCGACTCTCTCCTATTCTTAGTCAAATCCCTAATAGCCCATCCCGACCCCTTTATTAAAGGGAAAAGGGTTTGATGATGATGATGATGATGATGATGATTGAAACTACAGATAGAAAGAAAAACCTGCAAAATCAAAAATAATAATAAAATGTGAAGCAAATTCCTGCCATAGCTCTGCCTATTTGTCTGTATATTCAGTACAAAAAGGTTCTCACATCTTTTCCTAAAAATTAAAATAAAATACTTAATTATAAAAGTATTGGCTCCTCCTGAGCAACAGTGGAGAGAGTTGATCAACTGATCATCTCTCCCCATCTCGAGTGGCTTAACTCTCCCACCACTGCCTAACAGATTATGATAAATTTTTCAAAAAAATTGAAACTAAAACGATAAAAACAATTTGACTGCATAAAACTACGATAATCAATGATTCAATTTACATAAAACATTTGTACAAACCTTGGCATATAAAAGAATGACGATGTAATAAACAAAAAAACTTCTTTTCTGACACTGAAAAATACTTTTTTCTTAGCTCAAAACGAAAGCGTTCTACCGATGGTCATTTTGTCAAATGACGATGGTAGCTGATACTGATCGGAACGTTATAGCTTTTCAACCACCCAATTACCGCAAAAATTAAGTGAAATATTTGAAGTAGTTCAACTCTCCCAATGGTCAGGTCTCCAGAATTCACCCTAAAATTGGCCATTAACTGTTGCATCTTAGCAGTTGAGATTTTTTTTTTATGAAACGCATAATAAAACACAATATAGCTTCGAATCCTTTTGAATCTTATTATAAGATGAAATATTTTTCTCGAGTACTCTACTTAGGTAAAAAAAGATAAACTGGATTCTTAGATAAGATGTTTTGATATAAAATATGATGAAATATGGTGAATAAGAGAACAAATATCAAAAAATAAGAGAATAATTTTTGTTCATTAATCTATATTATTTTCGAAGAAAATCGTTTCAAATAAATATGCAATAAAATGTGTTTTGTTACATGAATAACTATTTTAAATTTGTTGACTTATTTTGCAGTTTACATAAAGATTTATATATATATTTTTTTTATTTTATGGAGCTTAGAAATTCCCATCTCTCTTTTTCTTTTTTTTTTATTTTATGCTTATGTCATAACTTTTTATATATATAGCTTTTATAATATTATGTAAGTTTTCCTTGTATTTTCAATTACGTTTTACTAGGGCCTATATTCTCCTTCACAGAAATATGTTTCTTTGTATTGTTTTATAGCCTCATACGTTAAATGGATGATAAAATACACCCATACTAAATGTATTGTAAACTAAAAAAAAAAAAAAATCGGACCGTCAAATCCTTCCTGTCGGAAAGATATAATCGACAACACACCTACGCATTACTTACGGAGAGAAATTCTTTTGTCAATGCTCTAAGTTACCGCTTGCTGTAAAAAAAATAAAAGAATGATCATCCCCCGATATGAAACCAGTTGGTGAACATCTGCAACTCCGTAAAAATTCCACTGTTGGGTATAAATATGATGATGACCAACGGGAGAGGGAGGAAAATAAACGGATAGAGTAGAGAGTAAAACGGACACCGACCAAGAAAGTGTGAGCTGACACAGCAGGAATCCACTCAAGGAAAGAAATAATTCTCAGATTCGGGGAGAAAATAGCTACCAAAAATGTATCAAGGACAGAGATTGATCATAGTCAACTCGACGAAAGAAGTCTCTACAGGTAGGTCTTTCGTGGATCGCGCTACGCCACAATGTTTTGGCATCCCCTTTTCGCTTAATATACTTTTAAAATTGAGGATCTCATTTTCTTTTACTGTACTCTTGTCTCCTTCTTTACTTAATAAACACTTGTTCTGTTAAAGAAAAGGGTGTAGTGTCCGTTATACTCCTAACATCTCCCTTCTATTTCCGGATCTCAGACAACCGTTAATCCAAGCATCTATTCATCTAAAGTGAACACACAAAAACTGCTCCTGATGCCAGAACCTGACGTGAGAATCCTAGGCAATTCGGGACTTCACAATTTTATAACTTCTAGAAAAATCTCTGCCAATATTGATATTTAATTCTTATTTGAAGTACTCTTTAAAACTTTTATAAATTAATAATAGTTCGCTTGATTTTAATATAAAATTTAACATGAAAAATTATAATTTTTCATTAAAAAACGAATTAGAAAAAGCATATCTCTGTAATAATATTAAAAATTTATTTAGAAATTATTTTACTACAGCAGAATTAATTCGTTTCTAATATAAATTTAAAAATAATTTTTTTTCTCTTTGCTAATATTAGTCCATACAATAATATAGTTAATAATCGTTCAATGAGTAAACACATATCTTTAAAAATGAATGGAAAATAAAATTTTTACAACAACTACGTTAAATCAATATTATAGTATGCAGAGAGCTGAAGTTTAACTTCTTGGTTGTTGGCAGTTGCACGCCAAAGGAGGGCGGAGAGGGCGAACCGCCCCGGATCTGTGATCAGGGGGCCTCCAAGAACCTTAATTTTAAGCATATGTATCTATATATAGAAATATAAAACACGGACTTTGTATTCTGGGAGGATGATTACGTATAAATGTGTCATGTTTATGTTTAAAAGTTTATGTTAGAGGCGCTGATGCTATAATTTTATATGTTGACATTTTGTATTGTAATCATTCCGATTAGGGAGACTTTCGCCCTGGGCCTCGATAGCTGTATGTGCGCCACTGAATATAAATTCATCATCATCATCAGCAGCAGCAGCAGCATTTCTTATTTCATCTTTGCCTCCTTCAGAATTGGGAAGGACACAGGATTTATAAGCTTCAGTTGTATATCTGGATCTAAGAGATCAGCAAGTAACCGTCAACAGATTATCGACATGAAAATTCTGTTTTTAATTCTCATATGTTTTTACTGTATTTTGTATCCAATCATGACAAAAATGTAAGTTTATACGTTCCCTTCTATAGGTAAAAAGACTGATCTTCATATCAATTTTTCCTCTTCTAATATCTTCTCTTGGGTAATATACCTTTGAGTTCAGCCTACTATCGCCCCCCAACTGTACCTATCTTATGCAATCAACGACTGTATAAATTATATGAACATAAATAATTTTTGAAGAAAATTATCAAATTTTCCTTTGTTACAAAATTATGATTAATTAATAACAACAGAAACGAACTCACAAGTCAGACATTTTTAGATAGTTTTGGTTATACTTCATTCAAATGATCAAACGTGATATCGCTTTCTCTTAAATTGACTTCCAGTTTTTGTAAATAATCGATTGATGTTTCTAAAAAAAACATGCAAGAGAATTTTTTCTTTCAAAATATTTCTTTCTTGCTATTATGATTTGCTTTATTTATTGCTTTACTTTTTAAATAATGTCCATGAATTCTTTCTTTATGTCTTTTCCAACATTATATCATTTATTCAACTTAAAAAATTTTATTTTATATATTTTTTTTCCTATGATAAAATTTATCAATGTTGTTACAGTTTTATTTAAAAGTTATATATATATTTTTTTAAATTATTAAAACGTCGTTCTTATATAAATATACATTCTTCTAATATCTTTGTTGGCTACGATTCTTCGCATAAAAATGTCATTATTATAAATAATTGCAGAAAATAATAATAATAATAATAATATCATTTAAATAGCAAGATAAATATTTTCTCTGAAATACTTTAATCAGGTGCGTGTCGATGAAGAAGAAGGAAAGAGAAACGAATCTATCTTAGTAGATCATTTTAGAAAGAGGGGAATGTTGTGGAGACACGGAGTTCAGACTTGTTGTAGCTTGTCATTCTATACCTCATCATAATTCAATCAGGAGTGGCATCTTAGAGGGTTAAACAATCGTTTTGTTTATCGTTCCAGTTGGCCCGGAATATTCTCTCCTCTGCGATAGAGAAGAACAAATAAACGACCAAGAACTACGTCACATAAAGAATCATATGACACACATGTGGCGCGATGAGGGCAGAGAAAGGAATGTAACCGGAGTGAAAGACGATCGAGAAAACGTCTTCCCCCGAGGGAGGATTAATGTAGGGGTTGATCGGCATTCGATCAAAAAGAGTTGAGCAGTCGGTCTTAAGAATTACACCTGTGCGGTCGTCCTTACATGAATCTAGCTCGGAGACAGATTAAGGGAAGTCGAAAGTCGATAAAAGATTTACAAGTTAACTTTTATCAACTGGAAAACTCCAAACTCGCCAAATATCAGTGGTCAACTTTAAGGAACCCAACACGACAAATTAACTGCTACGTTGCCGCTCTAGTGTGTGTGTTCCCTATTTATTCATGTTAATTGCGGACTAAAGATTTGTGTGCAACATCTATCGGCCAACAAATAGACGACTAGTGATTTATTCCATTCAAGCACAGGTATTTATTCTCCAGAATGCCTTTGCACAACCTCTTTCAATAAAAGATCTACGGTTTGATTAAAAATGGTTGTTGTTGTCAATCACTGTATCAGAAGATTTCGTTCGTCCATTCGAATTCGCACCTCATCGCCACATACAATCGCATAAAACGCCTGTACAGTTGGTCCCGGCCGATCCATAGTACTTTAAGATCATTCGAATGATGAAGCTGAATAGCATAATCATTATCTCAGTAATTTATGCCAAAAAATATCTACTATAAATGTATTCAAGAGTTTTGCAATAAATTTATTTTCGAAACTATTAAAATTTTTCCTTAATCTTTCTATGTCAATGAAAAAAAAAGATGTTTATGTAATGAAATTTATTTGATTTTCTGTTTCTTTGGTATGTTTTTAATACAGTCAAACTCCGATAAGATGCCACCATCCGTTTGGGACGATTTTGGCGGCTAATCGGGGTTGGCGGTTTATCGAAAGCACGTTTAACACAGAAGTAAAAACGAATTGTATACTTTACATTTATAGTATACCTTATTGAAAACATGTCTATCTGTTGTTCTGATTCTCTATTTTGAGTTCTTTCAATGTACACAGCTTACTGTACAGTATCCTT
>WUQG02408999.1:0-16495 GCA_011317285.2 Androctonus mauritanicus
ATACACGGATTAAGCATTTTTACCGATTTTTAAACTCCGAAGTCGGGGGGTCGGCTTATATTCGAGTATATACGGTAGATATTTAATTATAAAAAAAATTTCATTTTGATTTTAAAATTTTCAAGATGACATTTTTATATTTATGAACGATTTTAAGAAAAGTCTTAATTTAATCTGTTTTATCTTTCTATAGGCAAATGCATTTATGCAAGTATAGTAACTACAAATGGCTTTTGAGTATTATTTTTAGAGACTTATTTTTGTAATTTAACAAAATACAAAAAATTCATTGAATGTCATTTGTTTAAACATGCAACTGTTTAAACAATAGTTACGTGTTTAAACAAATGTAACTGTTTGATGAAAGATGCTCAAAGATGCATTAGAACATTTCTTACATATCATTATTAATTGTATGCATTTGTCTATATCCTTCGTATTTTGAGAACTATTGTTTAGATTTTAATAAATTATAAATACAAACTAGAAGTGGAATTTGGATATTATAGTTTTAAAATAATAAATCGTATTGTTGAATTTTGATAATTTATGAAATTTTTTGTTTAATTGAACTCAAAAATAAAAATTAAATTTCTGAAATTTGTAAACCAAAAATTTTTATAAATTTTTTTTATCAGTTTTCTTTATTAGTAATTAGATATGCTATTAGCAACAGTTTTATATTATTGTTGAATTTTTATAAAAAAAAAAAAACTCATTAAATTTTAAAATTTTTTTTTGAAATTTCAGTTTAATATGAAATGAAAAATTTTTTATAGGCTTACAAAAATAAATATTTCAGCTTCTTAGTTTGTATATATGTTATCTTCTTAATATAAAATCATATCAAATAAGAACGATTAGTGGATTTAGCTGGAATGAGAGAGAAACCATCTTCTATAAATTTTTCTTATTCCAAAATAAAGAAAATGCAGTTTGTGGTTTTGCTATGCTTATGTTTCAATTGTTAAAGATCATCTAATTTATGAAAATTTATTGACTACATAATTCGTATCTAACGCTGCATCCTTCTTATTAGAAGAGATTCCACGTGTTGTATTACTTTATAGAAAAATACCTTTCCTGGATTTAATCCTTCACTGCCAGTCAAATTTAATGTGGTTTGGCCTGGGTGCCGAGATTTTATTTTAAGGAAAACACAGATATTCACAAAATATAATAATATTTAGTTGTAGATATAGTACTAAAATGGATTTACAGTATTAAAAAAAAACACTACAAGCTATCTTGTAGCTGGCATTGCTGAATAAAATTCCTGTGATGAGTACTACACAATAATACAAATGTGTAATGATCCTCACTGGGAAAAACCTATTACCAGGGAGTAGGATAATAATAAATGTTGTGTAAATTTAAAAAAAAAAATTTATTATTATATAAAATTTTTGTATATTCTTTTTAATTCAAATGGCTTTATAAGTTTATACTTTGGTTGCTCTTCATGAAATAAGTATATCTAAACTTGTAGAGCAAAGTACGAGATATTTCGCAGCTGGCAGTTTTGGTACAGACGCTTACTACGAGATATCTCGTAACAGTAATGAATGGGTTAATTTCTTGTCAACAGTCTGCTTGGATAGAATTTCCTTTTCCAGTATTTTCACCATCTCTACTATATATGCTGCCACTTCAACTACTATACCATTTGTCTTTTAGGGACTATCCTGATTCCATTAGTTATCTTAAGAGAGCTATTAATCTCAAATGATTACTTATTAATGTTTCAGTTTAAGATAAAACCAAGATAATGCACTAAAATTTTCCAAAATATTGCTCAGATAAACATGTTGTCAAATGTGTAACATTGTAAACAATTACTACTAGAAATTCAACAATGTTGAACAAATTTACTAAATTATCATGTTCACTTATTATATAGATAGTGTACGTTATAAAAAATAAATTTTAATACTAAACGTTCTTTTTAAATCTCTCGTTAGGGCCAGAGAAGCTCTCCGCCAATGTCTGCCAGACCAGCTGAAAGACAACACATTTGCCAATTGTTTGAAAGATGATAAGTCCACCAAACATTGGCTAAGCCAACTCTTGAAAAATCTGGAGCCGGTTTCGGTTTCTCCACGACTGCCATACCAGTCAACGTTACAGCAACAGTGAACTTAAAAAGAGCACCAAAACAAATTCTCATCTTGTACATGCAAAGAAAAAAACATGTAAATAATCATTTTTAGTGTAAAGTTTTTTGAGATAAAATTTGTATGGTTCATATAAAGAAAAATGTTATAATATTTATGTATGAAGTTAATATGTACACATCATCGGGATAGATTACGCTTTGTATATGCTTAACTATATTTTTTGGTAAAATGTAAAAAAGAGAAGAGTTTCTTTTTTTAAAAATGGAAAAAAAATTCAAAAAATATAGAACAACTAGCTGTAGTATAATATCCTTTTATTCTCATTTTCACAGCTTGCATGTAATTAGTAAAAAAAACTGTATATTTAATAATTGTTTAAAAAAATTCATACTAAAAATAAATGTTAATTAAAAGAATATTTTTGAATTCTTTTTTTTAGATATTAGCCAGCACTGTCAAATTTTTGATGTAAATCCAAATAATACTAATCATTACTTTTCACTTTTTAGTTGATTTTTATTCCATAAATGATAATCTCCAAATAAAAAAAAACACCTTATATCAAAACTTTCGGCTTAATGAAGCCATCTTCAGCGGTTTTTGGTTGTCCAAAAACTGCAGATAGCGGCTTCATTAAGCCGAAAGCTCTTTGTATAATACATGATTAAAGTAAATGAAAAAACATATACGCTGATACTATTTATTATAACA
Source organism: Androctonus mauritanicus (assembly GCA_011317285.2). Taxonomy (NCBI): domain Eukaryota; kingdom Metazoa; phylum Arthropoda; class Arachnida; order Scorpiones; family Buthidae; genus Androctonus; species Androctonus mauritanicus. The sequence continues at coordinate 2,829 of WUQG02408999.1, forward strand.
AAACTTTTGGCTTAACGAAGCTGCCATCTGCAGTTTTTGGACAACCAAAAACCACTGAAGATGGTTTCATTAAGTCTAAAGTTCTTTGATATAAGGTTCCTTAAATAATAATACTAATCATTTAAGAAAAAAGAATAGCTCCATATTAAGTGAAAAAACACTTTATATCAAACAAATTTCGACTTAACAAAACCATCTTCAGCAGTGTTCGGCTGTCCAAAAACTGCAGATGATGGCTTTGTTAAGCCAAAAGTTCTTTATTATTATAAATAGGATCAGCTTATATATTTTTCATTTAATCATTTATTATAACAAAGGCTTTCGGCTTAAATGAAGCTGCCATTTGCAGTTTTTGGACAACCAAAAACCGCTGAAGATGGTTTCATCAAGTCCAAAGTTCTTTGATATGAGGTGTTTTTTCATTTAATTTGGAGCTGATCTTTATTCCTTAAATGAATTTTTGATAAATAGAATTTATGACTAATTCAGAGATGCTGATTTTATTGCATTTAAAGATTGTTTTTTCTGGGATGCAGTAATAAATGATGCCAGAAACCAAAATAATCATGTTTATATTTTACAGATACACGTAGAGGCGATAGTAATATCAAATTTAAAGCACAATAAATATTAGAAAATGCGCTAAATTGATAGTATGTGAAGTTTTCGGTTATGTGTAAATGGTGAACAATGACAAGTGTTTGTATAGCACTGCTACGTCTACATAGTTTTGTATACAAAAAAAAAATTAGTAACGAACGCATGTGAGATTGCATGATCTTGTTTCTGTATTGAAATTACTCTAGATTGTTTTGAGAATACAAGAAACCATGACAATGAAGCACGATACTATGATAAGTAGGAACTAAGGGCGTTTGTTTCTAAATTTTTTTTTTCGCGTTGCACAAACTTGAATCTGTTTGATGCGATTTTAGCGTGCTTGATATACACCTGAATATTTTTTCTTCTTATCGTTCCTGCGTCAAACTGCTACATTTAAATAATTGTTCGACGTCTTCCAAGATAAAATAATTGTCAGATTGCACGAATTTACGAGACGTATACTTCACGAACAAAAAAATATATATCAAAAAATGTTAAAATTCGTTTTATTAAAATTTTTTGAGAGACTAGCAAACATTGTACAATTTTTTTGTTGTTTTGCAGACTAGATCTTCACTTTTTGCACTTTAATCAAGTCTAATTTTTATATATGATTGCAATAAATTTGGTGTTTATCATGTTGTAGCACAAGCCATTTATGGTTACAATAAAAGCTGACTAGTACGAGTACAAAAAAAGGTGCAAAAAATGGATCGACCTTTTCCATATTTACACAATAAATAAAAACTGAAGTGTGTGTTTGTGTGTGTATATATACTGTATATATATGTACATATACATACATATAATAAATCTATACAAATTTTTACTTATTCTTTTTGCATCTTGCTGCTATGAAGATGCTAGTGACGAGATTTATAGAACCGTGTTTTGCCAGATTGTAAAAAAAGGCACTCCATACCGAAAAAAAACTCAATCCCTCTTCACCAAACAAGTGCACTTGGAAGGACGGAATGTTTGTTTTTGAGCTTTTTATACTTATCACAGATGTTTGACATTATCCTATACCTTTCTTGAAAGGCATTCTCCTTCGACTTTTCAACGTTTTCTTGCGTGGCAGTTGAGGTTTTAAAGCAGGAAACATGTATTTCTGTTTCTTACGCAGATAATCCGTATAACTTAATTCAGATCGCGTTAATGCCGCGCACGAAGCGTTAGAATCTTTCTTCTGTTCGTAGGTGATTATATGGGAAACTTTACTGAGCGAAACGGGTTTGGCCGTCTTCACGCAGTAACTGTACCAAGTGGATCGTTTCTCGTTGAGTAACGCAACTTCTTCGGCCAGAGACGAGGCTCCAAACTTCACGACTTTTTCTTCGAAGCGTTGAAGAAAGTGGTGATACAAGAGTTCGTCTTTCCAGTTGAGCTTTTTCAGTTTTTCTCTAACTTCTTCTGTTATGTTGCTGGATTTCTTGCTGCGTGCGTTGACTTTAAATGCCACCACGTCGTCTAAATCCCAGCATAGCAGGTGACGCAACAGCACCAACGATTCGTCCATTCTTTCGGCTATCATCACCAAATCGAAGATCGAATCGAGTTCTTTAATGTAGGACTTAACGTGAGAGCTGTTGATGTTTCTTTGAGATTCGAAACCCAAATCGAACAACATCTGGTTGGCACCTACTCTACCATAAACTCTCCTGTTAAGGATAGTATGAGTTAGTTTGTCTATGGCTTCTATCAAGGTTTTCTTGTAAACGTTATTCAGGTTGTAGTAGGAATAAAGGGATTCGTATAAGTCGACGGGATCTCTTACTATGGTTACGAAAACTGTGTTGTTTGGCATCAGCAATTTCATTTCTTTGTAGTTAAATCTGGAATGATGAGTCAGAATGTTGTAAACCACGTGAAATTTGGATGGATCCGGGACCATAGTCCTTTTGAAAGGTGCAGGATGACCTAGATAATTTCGACTAGCTGGAAGGACGAACGTCAAGTTATGTAGATCGCCGTATCTCATGAATATATTCTGTATGGTAGAGCTTGCACACTTGTGAGTTTTCATGAAAACCACGTTGGTTTTTGGTACACATTTCGTTATTTCTGGTTTTCTCAAAACTCGAAGATTTGGTGGGATAACTAAAGATCTGCAAAAGTGACGTTTGAGTGTTTAATATATTAATACGATATACTAGCATCGAGAGACTATACTGAACAAGTAACATAAACAAAATAAAGTAGAGCAAAATGAAGAAGAGTCTCTTGTATTTCTCAAGGATTCTGAATGAAAATAAACAAGTTTCTGAGAAAATTCTTTACATTTAAAAGGATTAATTGTTAGTGTGTATATAAGAAGCCCGATTTAATGTAATTTAATAAAAAAAAAAAAAACGGAAGAAATTAAATCAAGAACTACAAATTATTCGGCAGAAATGTTAAGTATAGTCTCAACTACTTTTCGTGTCTTATTATTATTTTTTTTTTATGTCGAATTTTGTACCAGCAGAAAAAAAAATGAGCGTACATACTTACATCATCTTAGAATTGAAAACTAATCCTAAGGCAGTTATAAGGCACAGAGGAACTATAACTGTAGGCCTGCGATAACAGTGGTGAATAGTTTTAATCCACATTCTAAATGCAAAATTTAAAGTCGTCATCTCCTCCACATTCTTTTCTTATTGATCTGCAAGAAAGAAAAATGCAATTATGTAAAAATATTGAACGGTTTTCCCGTTAAGGAAGAGAAGCGAAAAAAATAAATAATAAAAATAGGAAAGAAAACGTCTGGATGCGGTAGATAAAATAATCCACATCCTAACAGGAAATGATATAGTGCTATATCGCATCGAGGACGTGGATAGATTGAATTGTTAAAAAAAAAAAATAAGATTTAGATATAACTATGTGTGTGAGAAAGGAAAGAAGAGTGGTGGTAAGTATGAAACACTAATGCACATTACTTATTCCACGAATAATTTGCGAATTAAAGAACGAAAAACGAATATATCATCATCGAATCTCTCTACTAAAAAATACAGGAGGCATCCAGATGCTGGTTTGCTTTATTAGCATACAGAATTTTTATCGAATTCATGCTGTAAAAGCCGAGAGAGCACATCATACGACAATGTTTAATTCGTAAATATGATATAAATCTATTGTGATACCAGTAGTAGTAGTAGTAGTAGTAGTAGTAGTAGTAGTAGTAGTAGTAGTAGGATGTTTCTGTGGTGTTAGGATATTTCCAGGTTTAATTCGTACGCCAAGAATGCAGCAGCAGCAGCAGCGTTATAGGAATTTTTAAGGTTCAAAACGGTTCCAAATTACTGTATCACCCACTCAAAACACACAACCTTAACAAGATCGATACAGTTCGTCCCTTCAGAAACGAAATCGTTACAGACAAACGCACGTTTCGATTAGCGAAAATGGAATCTTCGAACTGCACTAATCTGTAATTCGACCTGACACTACTGCACCTATAACTACCGATGCTACACAATACATTATACATAAATATATATATATGAAACTGTATTTTCTAGCGGGAAGATATTCTATAAATATTTTAAGGATACATACTTTAGTCATGACTGCCTAGTCTGGTTGTGCTGTGAAGCTTTGATGTTAGGATTTTAGCAGGAAACAGTCATTAGAGCTATTTAACTCCACTCATGCGACTTGAACTTCCGCAGAATGTGATAGGAACCGACCAGGATGGGAGTCAATGCACTGAAATTCATTTATTAAGGTTACTATCCATTAAGGAATGTAGTTACATGCATCGGGGTTTGATTTATAAGAAGAGAAAAAGGGGGATAGATGAGAACACCACGTCCTGATAAACTCGAAACTTCGCTTTTCTCCTTGTTATCTCGCCCATATGTTAACCATACGATGGTATTAATAACGACCAGGCTCTCCATTTTTTTTCAGAGTGTACATTTGTCGACACTCGAGTTGAAATCTGCCTCCTTCCGAGAAAAACAAAAAAAATCATCTTGAGAACACGGCAGATGTTTATATTTAAATTAATTCTCTCCCTCTCTATGGTCAGGACTGATAATCTAATTATTTTCCGTGGTTGAAAGTGAATGATACGTTATAAACAAGTTGTAATCTTTATGTAAGCGGAGATGATTTTTTTAATATAAAAATAATTAAATACGTATCATCTCCGGATTACTATTTGTGCGTGCGAATGGAAAGTATGATTGTTAAATGGGATAATTGAACATTGCAGCGAGTAATTAATCAGCAGATGTAATGAGTCGATGGTTAACACGATAATTAAGAATAAAGGATAACTTACCGAACTCAATTGCAGGATACATGAAAGGAGTAATCTTGTTTCCATGCATTCATCTGTAGGAAAGGAAAAAAAAAAAGATTAAAAATCAATCATTTTGTTGAAACAACAAGAACACGTTTCTATAGATAATAAATGAAGACGTCGCATATTCCAGTTAAAACTGTTACTGTAAATTATCGAATTATCTTCTGGCAGATCAATATTACGGCGCCTTCACTTGTTAGGAATCTCCTTTTTTTTCGCTTTTTTTTTTTTTTTTACCTAAAAAATTCGATTGGAAATTCGATATTTTGTTTAAGTTCGGTAGTAATTGATAGAAGAGACGTAACGGAATAACAATTCGTGTGCTGTTGCTACACACGACTGTTTCTGTTTTAACACCATAAACACATTCGCTAATTGGACGATTAAAACGCGCATAATAAGTGTTTTTAAAGTTGCGTTTTTTGCGTTAATCGCTAATTTGTTTTTAACAGAACGTGTTGCTATTCATACATCTTAATTTTTTTTTATCGCATCTGTTCGACTAGTTCGACAGATATGTGTTTTTAATTGTTAATTGTGTTATCTGTGCGTCCTTTAAACGGAAGCAGATAACGATCGTCCCATCGCAAAACTAATCGTAGAGGAATTTTTATCAAGAAATGATAATTTTGAGACGTCAGATTTGGAAAAATTCGTATCTTTGGGGGAATAATTTAGCTGCAATACTTGTGTCGATAATTTATTTTATCGCAGATAAAAAAATAAAAGAAAAAATCTGATCAAATCAATACTTTAATCCTGTTGTGTTTGCATACAAAAATTGCGCAATTCTGTGATTTATCATTGTTTATGTATTCCGGAAACGTCATCGCTACTTTCGAAAAATTTATTTTAACATTATTAAGAATTTGCATCATCATGCCGCGTTTGGTTTATATAATATATAATGAAAGAAATTTCCCAAACTTTACGAAACAGTTAAAGAAAGGGGAAGAGAGAGAGGGTTGCTAAATGGTAACTGTACGAAAACAGTCCTATTCATGGCCACCGACGACAAGAACTAACGTGTTTTTAAGTAATTGGTTGGTGTTAAAGGTCGCGTAAATTACGCCAGACGAAAAATATCGATGCATAGTTTGCAGTCTAGAAATCGTGTTTAAATGAAAAGTAGCCAAGAATGAATGTTTTAAACGAATCTCTCTCTTGTTTTTGTTTTGTTTTTTTTAATTATTCTCGGTTTGATATTCTTCTACGCGATAACGTTATTCGCTTCATTCAAACTGACAGAATAATCAGTCAAATTCGGCTGTCTGGTATGGAGTCTCTTCGAGCACGCTTCATTTACCCAAATTCGAGTTATGGACGATTATAATGATTCACGTATAATTAGCACAGTAAAGAAAAACAAAACAGACAAAAAGAAACAGTCTGTCTGACAATTAATGTTTTAAGAGTCGCACAAAAGATCTCTAACGTATACGTAATTACAGTGTTAAAGAGGTTGAATGATTAGTAGTGTATAATTTTTAGAGGACGAATTTATTAATTTTATTATTAACGTATGTAGAAGTTTTGAAGTTAAACTGGATGTTTTCTTGTAAAGAATAATTTTTTAATATATATATATTTAAGAAACGAAAACAGAAAGGAGACAGAGAGAGATAGTGAAAATATTTTATGGCTGCTGTAAAACTCCAGATAAATGGGATTCTTATAAATATATAGCCTGTCATATAATGGTGTAATATTTTCATTTTCTAGACACTTCCACTTGGAGAACAGAAACAGGAAGAATTATTCGGAAATGCGATAATTTCTGACTGTCGCCTGTATATGGACACACAGAAATTTAAACAACGTTTTCGATTAAACGCGATAATCTATTTTTAAATGCATTTTTTTATCGTTTTTAATCACTCTTAATTGGGTGGAAGTTCTTGGAAGCATTTAATAAAGTGACTCCACTAATATTTGTTTAACCGTGGCTAAACAACTCCATCCCATTTACGTGTAAACTAATGGAGAGAGCGAGAGAGAGGGAGAGAGAATTCTAAAAACGACAAAATTTAATCGCACGAGTGCTTTAGAGTTCGAAAGATGGGGCGAAAATATAAAAAAAAACGTAAATCGAGCATCGTCGTACTCTAGACTGTTTCATTATTTATAAATCAGACTGTCGGTTATTAAAAATAACACTCCAGATCGACCTCCTCCTACTTAACCTTACGAATGGAGAAAAAAACAAGAGGGAAGTGGAGAACATATCGAAAAAAAAAAAAAATGGAGATTTCTCATCTCTGCGCAACCCAAATACCAACACAAGAAGAATTGATAAAGCAGCCATCATGTATCGAACAATTTTCTCTTCTCCTCCGTCTACCCCTGACCCTTTAAAATGTCTAAGGTCCTAGTAATACGAGAACACTTACCAGAACGGATGTGAACGGACACTTCATGGTCTTAAGATACATTTGTAGGCCTCTATCCAGTCCAGTCTCGCACGTGCTTACTGACTACCCTGTCTTTCCTCATTTACTACACCATTTCGAAGCGCATGTGCACACAGTAGATATCGACTGGAGACATCTGTCGAGGGAGAAGTGTAAGAATATCTAAAACAAAAAAAAAATCGGTTATACAAACATTCTACGTCTTAAATACGTTTCCGTTTTAAACAATAATCGATTTATTTCATCTTAAAATAAACATAAAATCTGATCAAACTTCCGTACAGACAGTGCGTACCAGACAAAACATATAAATAAAGCAAAAGTTAGACTGACGTGCTAAGGAAGTTTGGGGGAGTAACGGTTAACAGTAAGACAGTTTAATTAATCGTTTGCGTTACAGTATACTTCGAAATTTTAAAGTTCTGTTTGCAAACTATGTAAACTTAGAAACGAATTAAACCGTAGAGCGGAGTTTACGATTATTCGATTTAATCTCGGCTTTCTTAATTTAATTCTTTTGAGTTCGTAACCACTCTTCTCTCTCTCTATAATTAAACTCTACAGAATTGTTCCAAAACTATTATAGAAACAATGGTTTAAATTTAGCAGCGGCGGGTTAGATTATGCAAATTTCGGAACATCTGCATGCAAAATTATCTTCCAATTAGTTGATTTATGTCTTTAGAAACCGTCTGCGAGTTGGTAAACGTTCGCAGTTACCAAAAATCTTGTATTTTTAATATATATATATATATCTGTCTGGTTGTTTGTTCGTTTTAATCGAAGAAAATGTGGCAGATTAATTAATTAAATTTTATTCCAAATCGAAATTTTTATATAAGCTAACGGCCAGTTAAAAATTACTTTTAAAGTTCGCTCTCTAGCTGATTTTTAATTAATGTTTAGACAATTATCGTCGTCGACCGGATTCAATTTTTGTTTTTCGAACGAATTATTCAAATTTATTCCTGAAAATGAATATTAAAATTAAAAAAAACGGTGAACTTCCGAATAATATTTTAATTAACAGTATTACTATTATTATTATTCTTCTACTTCTTCCGAGAAAATTAATTATTTTCTCGAGTGCTTAAAAAAAACTTTTAATAATATTTCACCCCTTTCGACGCCTGTAACGTAGGCTTCTTCTTAGGACGCAAATGTAATTCTAGGTAGATAATACAATATTGATACCAGGTATATATGGCGATTAAAATTAATTATAATGTTTAAATATTTTATGCGCGACTGGAATATTTTTACGTAACGCGTAGCGTGTAAACTTCGCTTCGACGATTTGTTTGACATTAGTTACTATGGAGAACGGGATAATTTGATATCAAAAGATCTTTTATGTTTTATTGGAGGTCACAGACGGGATTTTTCTCCCTAAATGTCAAGGTAAGTACAAGAAATTTAAAGGCGTAATTTACGTTTTATATTTTTAATCTGGTGAACACGAAACTAATGTGGGAGCCGTAAAGTTAGGGCGGAGTATCGTGACCTGGAAGGATGATATAATTTGGGAGGAACGTTGTGTGTGTATGTGTGTGTGGTAGAGGAAGTAATTAGACAAAACTGTGGTGAAACATTCGCGAGTTTTTTTTTTTAAAGTCTTTAGCGGGATTCGCGCTTTTAAACTAAAATCGAATGCGTAGACACCATAAGCAAAATGAAGAATCGATCCGAAATTCTCGCTGTAACCGAGTTAAAAATCTAGTAGCAACGAAACACACACACACATACATACATTGATTGCATTTTTAAGTGTAGCTAGAGATTGGGTGGAGCCACAAAAACTGACGATGCAATTTTAAGAAAAGTTCTTAGGGCATTATATACAAGTACTTGTAGGAAAACTGTAGCGTGTGTATGATATAAGGGGAGAAACAAAACGTTAACGTTATTGTCAATTCGCTCTGGGATTGGATAATTTGCATTTAAATGCTTTTTTTTTCTTCTTTCTTACTATCGAGTTTAATTGTTTCTATTATTGGAGATACAGCATCGAGTTGTTTCGAATACAACAGCATTTCGTTCTGCTTGTTGAAGAATGAAATGTTGTTGATATTAATATATGCGAAGAGTTAACGGCAGCGGGAAAATTTCGGGTTTTAAGTTACTTCAATCAAACTTAAGAGGTTTAAATTTGCAAGAATCTGCTTTCTGAGATGAATACTGGTGCAATATTTCATAACGTTAATTTTGTGTGTGTGTGTGTGTGTGTGTGTGTGTGTGTGTGTGTGTTTGTTTGTTTGTTTGTTTGTTTGTTTGTTTATGTGAAATCTGGTCAATTAATCTAACGAAGAAGTATCTGCTAAAGTTTCGAATTAGTTTCTCTACGGTTAATAAACGAAAAAGTGAAGTATCGTCGGTATTAAGAGACTTAACGACAATATAGAAAAATAAATTCTTTATCATCTCCCCTTTTTTTTCTTCTCCTTCCTCTCATAAAAACGCTGATAAAAATATTAAAACAACAAAAAAAAAATGATAAAGACAAACAACCGTGTAGTAATTGCTTAATGCTTAAAATAGATAAAAATTCTATTTAATCTTGAAAGGGTTGGACCGAAGGCGATATAAAAAAAAAAATAATAAAAATAAACTATTTTTACAAATTTTTAATCAAATTTACTTAAGCGAAATATCTAATTTATTCAATTTTTTGATTTAATGACTTTTCGTATATTGGCGAAAAACTTCTGAGACGTACAGTAGCGTTTATTGAGTCAATTATTGAAGCATAAAAAAAAATCTAGCAGATAAATTAATTCAGAATGTCATTTTTATCTTAAGTAAATACCGTATGTTTAATTTACGATAAAAAAAACATACTTTTTAATGTTAGAAACATCGAAATTTTACCTTTCTTTTATTCGGAATAACAGAAAAACATACACCTATGCGTTTATAACTTCGCGTTTATCTAATCTACACTTGTTAATCTGATAATTAGCAATTAATCGTGAATTTTGTTGTTATCATTTGAAGAATATAAGATTGTAAACAGGAAACCAAACGTGATTGAAGTTTTTTTTAACGTGAAAATCTCGTTTCTGATTCGATATCTTATAATTAATTAATTTCGTTCTCAAACTACTCTAAATTTTAGAAATCGGCATTAATTTAAATGCATCGTAATATTGTTGGATTTCTTTTATGCTCTTGGTATTGGCAGTTGTGTAATCAATTAATTACACAACTGCCAATACCAAGAGCATAAAAACATCCTTACCTAAGTTATTTTCCTTTATGTTCAAACGATTAAAGTTACTGAATTAAAGTATATGCTATCAAAATCATCTACAGTGGCACAGTTTGTATATTGAATGTCATAAAAATCTATCAGGTAGTTTCATAATTGTTATAGGAAATTGTTATAGGAAGAGCATAAAATTATCATTACCTAAGTTACTTTCCTTTATGTTCAAACGATCAAAGTTACTGAATTAAAGATATGCTATCAAAATCATCTACAGTGGCACAGTTTGTATACTGAATGTCATAAAAATCTATCAGGTAGTTTCATAATTGTTATAGGAAACTTCACAGATTTAAACATCCGCCATTTTTCAATAAATTAAACTTCTGGGTTAATTAATCTTATTTAAAGTAAGATTATCGACTTTAACGGTTTCATTATTCTGCTGAATTTTATAAAAATCAATCAAATAGTTCGAGAGTTATTAAAGAGAAACTTTGAAGTTTGAACGTCCGCCATTTTTAAATGTTGGAAGATAGTGGGTTAATTCGTGTCGTGGATCTTCAAACGATCTTTCTGCCAAATTTCATGAAGATTAAAACAGTAGTTTTGGATTTATTAAGGAAATATCTTACTTGTTAGAAAATTTGAACGTCTGCGATACTTAAATAGCTGAAGTTAGAGAATTTAAAATGATATGGCATCAGGTTAAGTTTATCGACCGAACATCGCTATCGAATTTCGTGAAAATTACTATTAATGGGTACAGGAAGACAAACAGCGTGGTATCTTATACGTTTCACTTTCTTTCTAAAACGTAATTTAGCATTTATTACTATCACCAGGGCCGCATTTGCCATTAGGCACGAGCTGGGGCCTCACACTCTATGGGGCCACGTTTTAAAACCTAAAAATTTATTGACGAAGTTAAGCAGTTTTTAATAATGACAAAGGACGAAAGTTCTTCAGTAAATTTATAAACGACGAGTTAAGATCTGTTTTTCCGAACGTAGGAACAATTTTCAAAATAATTTCGATGATGCCTATTTCAAATGTAAGTGCTACTCATTTTCACTGCCGAAACGAATAAAAAAACTTATTTAAGAATCAATCTGCACCAAAATAAAGCAAGGACATGTCATTATTACGCACTGAATCGATGCAACGGGCTTGATTAATTATGATGACATTGTACATATATTTTGGCAGATAGTACCTTTTGCTCATGCGACACTAGAAATACTTAAACGATCCGATGATACCATCTATGAGTGTCCTACTTATGCAATTGGACGCTTGTGGCTAAATCTGGAAGCTCACTATCATTGCTTTACCTGGCCCTGTCCTATGAACTATCTGAACTTTTAACCTTCATACAAAAAGTTTTATATAAACTGAGCTTCTGTGCTGAAGAGCATCTTCGATGTTTTAAACGTTGTACGTATCAGAATTTTCCAGTTTGTAGTGTAATACTCAGATTAGAGAGGAGAACTTAATAAATTCTCTCTCTCTCAAACGTATATTTGTTAAAACTAAAGCCAGAAAAACTTTTGCTTGTTATGTTTTTTTGTTTATTCTTTTTTAATACAAATATATGTATACCGATATTGTGTTATTGTCGCTATGTTAACGATCTATGTTTGTGTTACAGTTACTATAGAAATGTCGACTTTTATTTTCAATAAACTTAAAAAAAATATGCGTATGAATTTGATTAACTGAATTAGACTTGTTTTTTTTGGGGCCTTATAATGATGTTGCGCTTGGGGCCTCCAAGAGCATAAACGTGGCCCTGATTATCATTTAGATTTCTGCACCGAATAGGTTCCAAAAATAGAAATATTCGTTTTTTTTTTGTTTTAATAACTACAGTATTTTATTATTACAGAAAAATATGCAGTACATAAACTGTATATGTTACGAAAAAAACTGAAGTACTAAAATTTTAATTGTATGTAATGCATTCGCATATATCCTATATCAATTATAAAGGTATCGTTATATTCTAAAGGTCTTTAAAAGTGGAATTTTTCGTAGTCTTGGTTTCAGTGTCTGTCGATATTATGGAAAATATGTTAAACTTTATTGGAAATATTCGATGTTTATCGTAGTAATCGATTTCTGAGTTTATTTTAGTCCATAATAAATTTCGACAGGGCTAGAATACGTGAAAATTAATCAATATTGCTAAAATAAACATCTCTACGAACGGTTATTACATAATATAGAATGGTGGAGTACGTTGTTTGTATTATTGTTATAGGATACTGTTTATATTATGTCTGATACACTCTGTTAACGAAAAACAAAGAGAACTGTTTATAAAAAAAAAAATTTCAGTCTTCTTTCTTCGAAGTTTATTCGAAACTAAAATATCAACTTCTATGATGATATACTGTACGTATTATTTTTATAAAATTGAAATTTAAATGCTAATTATATATAAATATGCAGTAATATTTTATTATCTGCATTGTTACATCGTCAGCTGTCAAAATAGCTACTGGCAGCATTATGCAGTTCGTTATTATATACATGACTATTATAATAATGTGACATCCCAACTAGACAAGTGTGTTAGGATTATCTGTTCGATACATTTTATAGCAGTTAATGTATTAAAATCGTTTTTGAAATGCAAATTTTATGTTAGATTTATTTATTAATGAAAAAAAATAAATATAAGTTATTTAAATTTTCTTGATTTTAACAGCATGCTGATAACGGTTATTAAAAGTTAATTTATTCAGAAACTTTTTAAGAGCATAAAAGTATGTTAAGATAAGCAGTTTGTTTACATTTTGTATGAGAAAAGAGTTTTGGTTTCGCAAATGTTTTTTATATGCATTACTTATTTATCTCTTATATCTAAATGGATCGTCAAACTTGAATATTTACAGCAATATTCTTTTACTGTCTTTATAGTAAAAAAAAAAAAATTATAGTGTTATGTTTTTCTCGTACATAAAAGTATGAAATTTGATAAATTACTATGAGAAAGCACTTAACAGCAGGTGTATTACATTGAGCATTAACTTTATTCTTAGTTTAACGTTTTCGATGTTAAACACATCATCGTCAGGCATACATATGAAAGAATAGAATTTAACAGCTTGAAAATTAGAACATTACTTAAACTTATACATTA
>WUQG02409010.1:0-16487 GCA_011317285.2 Androctonus mauritanicus
TTCGTTTGATTAAAATACTTTATATTACTTAACTGAATTTTCAGATCCAATTTAACTGGTTTAAGATAACTGAAAATGGAAGCGATTAAAAAAGTATAAATAGACAAAACTATTTTAAAAAACATGGGATTCTTAACAACGTTGAAAGCTTCACTACAAGGAGAATATTTATTTAAACTTGGAATTACAGATCCCACATTGGCAAGAAACTGTGCCCATAAACTAAATTCTATAAACTGAATATATAATTTTTTTAGAACCTTCTGAAAACTAGAAAATTTCTGTATATGACAATTACAAGTTGAGAAAAAATCTAAACCAAATATTAATGCCATATTCCTGTATGGCTGGAGGAAAAAATTTACGCAACTTCCTTCCATTATTTTCTTAACTAGCTTCGTTAATTTTAAATTTCCGAATGCCTTTCAGTAATAAGGAACTCCTTAGCCTTACCCAATTCTATAATGGATGGTAATTTTCGTATGAAGATTCGTGACCGAACTTTCGTGAGAGTGGTAATTATTTCTTTATCGGAAAGTATGACATGTATTTGATTGAAGTATAATTTATGCTCTTCGATATTATATTGCGCGATTAATTTACGGTAAATGATGATTTTATTATATTTATTATATGAAGTAATGTTATGCTCCATTAAGAAAGGAATTTTAAGTGAAAAATTAATCGATATGTTGATTTATATAATAATCGAATTAATTTATATACTAAATTTAATTATAAAGATTTGAAAATATCGCAATAGCTCTTTTATAATATATAGCACTTTATAAACAGTATAACCTTTACTATTTAAAAAATATTTTACAAACTGTATGATATATAAATTCTAAAATTTGAATAATAATTTACCAACGACAAACTTGTTTCATCTCCTAATAAACATGAATTATGATACCGGAGAGGATGGTGAACATATAGTAAACACTCGAACTTTTTCATGAGGAGATGATTAAAGTATCTCGGATACATTTTTGTGTTTTATTTTCTTTACTTTCTTTTAAATTTACAGCTTCTGCATAATATTGTTTCATATTTTATTATATTTATCAGATAAAGTAATGTTACGCTCCATTAAGAAAGGAATTTTAAATGAAAAATTAATCGATCGTAGACATGTCCATTTATATAATTATCGAATTATTTTATATATTAAATTTGATTATAAAGATTTAAAGATATCGCAATAACTAAGTTAAAACATTAACAGTATTAACTATTGTTAATATTGTTAACGTTTTTAATTTCAATGTCGATGCTCAGCTAATGAATTTGAGTTTCGCTGGTATATATTGTATGCCATTTCCTTTCATTTTGACTACTATCTGAAAAATATATAGTACTTAAAGCGAATAACTTTATTGCATCCCAAGTAAAAAAAAAACGAATTTAAGTCAGTAAAACTTTCAATAACGAAACTTTATAATTAGCATTTAATATTATGTTTTTTGAAACATTAAGAATCATCTATTAGACAAAATGGTATTTCATACTAATATATGTCTCCTTAGGACAGATAAAGGTGAGTCATATCTCGCAAAGCTATGCATCTGAGTCGCTGTATCTTTCTTTTTATAGAATTAATGTTAAATATCCTCAATTTTTGAGAGATGCTGCTTTTAATGATTTTCTCTTTGATTATAATTTTTTAACTAATTTTCTCTAGTTTCTTTATATAATAAACTAGAGAAAATTAGTTTTGTAGTTTACGTAGGGAACTAGGAAACTAATTTTCTAATTGTCTACATAGAGAATTAGAAAACTAGAAAATTATTTCTCTAGTTCTATTAGAGAACTATTTTTTTAGTTAGTTCTAGTTCTCTACAAATAACTAATTAACTTAGTAATCAATTAAATTCAAATATGAGTTCTACATAAAACATTCATATGATCGATAAGTAATGATTTTCCAATATTTATATAAGTTAAACATAAAAAATTAAGTTTCTCCTTTTTTCTCGATTTGGAATGGATTTCTGTTTGCCTGCTTTTTGCAGATCAATTGAGGGTTCCCTATATAACAATCTTTCGCAAATGGTATTTCACTTCACCTTGGAACTCCTGCAGAAGAATTAAGTGTTTGGCAAAAATAAAACAATTAAAGAAAAATCATTTTTCTTACAAAAATATAATAATACTGTACAATTATAAAATTTTAATTTAAGAACAGCAAAATCATATATTGTATCAAGCTAATTAGACATTAATTTTTTAGTTTAAGTCTAATTTTTATATTTATATTGAAAAAGTTTAAAGGAGTTCCATAACATATTATTCCCAAATTTGAAGTTTCGAAGGTGGTCAGCCAATTCCGGTGAATATACATACTGTATATAATCATGTAAATATATAATTGTATATTTTATATACATAGATTCTGAGAGAATGGGTTGATTGATAAAGTTTTAAGACATTTTCTTGATTGAATTTATCAAAATTATCCACCGATCGCTGAACGATCAGTGAATAATTTTGAATAATCGATTTTAATAAAAGTCTTTATGCAAGTACAATGTATTTTCAGACCCATAAATTAATTAATCTAAAAACGGCTACAAAGATTACATCATCTACTGACAAGTGCGTCAAGTTCCCGAAGTCTGGTGTCACCAGAATTATCGATATCCAGGTATTTTTATCAACAGAGGACGCCACTTTCCATCAGGAAAGTGGCGTCATCTGTTGACAAATTAAATATTACATATTTTAATTTACTATTGACATATTCAATATTCTCGATTTTTGAGGGATGCTGCTTTTAATGACTTTCTTTTGAGCATAATTTTTTAACTAATTTTCTCAAGTTTCTTTATATAAACTAGAGAAAATTATTTTTCTAATTTATGTAGAGAACTAGGGAACTACTTTTCTAGTTGTTTACATACAGAATTAGAAAACTAAAACAATATTTCTCTAGTTCTATTAGAGAACTACTTTTTTATTAAGTTCCAGTTCTCTGCAAATAACTAATTAACTTAGTAATACTTAGTTACTAACTTAGTAATACACTAAGCGGCTGAGCGAAACAAGCCCTTCCACAGGCTGCCACCCCTGCAGAGGGGTCTGCCGGACTGTGAAAGGCGGGGATCGATGGGCCCGGCCGAACCCCATGAAAATATCTTCAAGGGATGGAATTCGATACTAGAACTCGAGTCCTCCAGAGTGGAAAGCCGAAGCGTTTCCACGCGGCCGATCCGGCAGACTCGAGATCCAACTAAAGGGATCTAACTGATATTCGACGTAATCGCCCACTGCATACTGTCATATCAGTTTAGATAAAAAAATATTCTAATAAAATGTTATGGAAATGGTAAACATTCAGTGAATTGGATGAAATCACAGGTATTAATAAAACATTGCAGAATCTATTATAAATCAGTTTAACAAAAATGGTGATGTGTAGATAGGGAAAAAAAGATGATAAAAGGAATGTTAAAGTAAATGCGAAGATATTAAAGTTGAGGCACTAATAGAAGAAAAGAAACTCGTCAATGCAAGGGAGAAAATAATGGATGGGTCTATGAGACCCATACATTATTTTCTCCCTTAATAACGGTTAGGTCTCTGTCACCCTTACATTGACAGTTCCTCCGCTATATATAAAATATTTTAAAATATTTTATATATAGCGGAACCCGGGGCAAAATGGGGTAGGTTTTATTTAGATGTAAATAAAAAATTATATATTTTGAAAGATATGCAAAAATTTACGTTAACAATGTTGTTTTAAAAAGTATAGTAAGTATAATTTAAATACAAGCTATTATATATTTTCAGACAGCTAAAGAAAAGTCCTGCAGTAATCCGTATAAAATAGACTACAGCAGAAACTCAGATATTATTCCAGAAAAATAAATCCAATTTAATTTATTAAATATTTAATGTTTAAATTTTTCAAATTTTTTCAGTCGCAATTTAAACAGGTATACTCTTAGACAGATTTTAAATAACGTTTCCCAAACTATGTTCCGCGGAAGATCAATAAGTGTTCGGTAAATAATTGTGACAATTATTATAAGTCTCATATCATTATAATGCTGGGCAAGTTGAAACTGGAGTGGCAAGTTTATTTAGCTATTTTCACGTATTTTATTTTACATAACTATAATTTGATAATAATTGTTTCTTTTGTTTTCTTAGCTCTTATATTTATTTGTTTATTTTATTATTTAATATTATCTACCTATACTATAAAATGACCAACGTGTTCCACAAAAATTTCGGGATTTGTGAAATCCCGAAATTGTCATAGAAAATGCTTGAGAAACGCTGCTCTAAATGTTGCTTTTATCATGCGATTAACAATTTCTCTTTTTCTTATCATTTCAGACGAATATGAACAGAGAGAGATGGTGTCTACGTCTAGCTCTTATTTGTTATATTGTCGGCTGAACGTTCTGTTTTCTGCTCAGATATATAATGCTATATTACAGTAAACATTATAATAAAATCGTATAATTAGGTAGCACTAATAATATGAAATTTGGAAAATTACGATATGAATATAATATTGACAATAAATAAATAATTTTTAGTAACTCCAACTTAAAGTCAACTTACATTCTTTCTAAAACACACAATTGTGTGGCACTAACTCTACTAACGATTAAATACAAAATTATTACAAAATTAGATCCACCCAGCCTGATATAGTCTTTTATGTTAAATACAAAAAAAAATACTGTTATGTATTTATTTTATAATATAACGACATAATTTTAGAGATATTTATAATGATAAATATTTTAAAAATGTTTTTTATTTGCAAATTAAATATTAACTCGTCAGTGTGGTGAAAAAACAAAATTTTAGTCCTCCCAACATTTTGTAAAATGCTTCAATTTTTTATCATTAACTTATTCTAAAATAAAGTTTGACTTGTCTTAGAGAATTTATAAAACAATCTGCAATTTAATATCTGAAGTTATAATACAAATTTTGTTATCATTGAAATTCTTAAATATCTCGGCAATATTATCAGTTTATAATTCATTAACATGAATATTTTCAATAGGCAGATCGGGCATCTTTGACTTAAATTTTAAATTACTAAATTAAAATTATTTTAATATATCAATTTTATGCTATTTTAAAGTTATTAATCATTTTTTACTAAAAATTCTATAAACAAAATTTTATTTGTGATAATTGTAGAATATCGTACTGTATATATTAATATCTAAGCAACCACCAGTAATATCAAAAGACAAGGGGAAGAAATTGATATTTAGACAAGAATTTTCCCCTTAATATTTGAGAATATGAAATTTTTGCATATAGATGTATGTAACTCATCTAGATGTATGTTATAATTCATCAATTTTTCGTATCTGATTATAAAATGTGGGTGAAAATGCTTTTCAATTTCTTAACTGCAAAAGTACTTTTCCAACTGTACTTTCAAAAATCTTCAAGATCAAAAAAAATAACTCTTAAAAATTATAAGTTTTATAAACATTTTAAAGGAAAACATGTAAAGCATTAAGATTGTCTTGCCCTCCCATTTTTCATCACTGATTCTTTTTTAAATTCATATTGCCATTTTTATGCCTACAGAGCATTTTTCATTCTGACTTGGCTACTTTTTCTCATAACTGTCTATTGATTCAAACCTAAATAAATTTGGTGTTTTAAAAAAATAAAATAAGCCGATAAATAATAAAAAGCAATTCGGAAAGAACCAATTGCCTGTCATCCTAATCTAGCTTTTATTTTGAAATTGTTAAATATAGCATTCAATTACTGTTATGAAGATAATTATCAAACGACATAATTTTGTATTATCAATGCAATTTTTTGTGTTTTAAATAATTCCATAATTGTGAGGACAACTTTGAACATCCGCCATTTTTAAAAGAAAACCGATCTCAATTTCAATTATTTTCACTTTAGACATCTTTGGTCGCTTGCGAATCCAAATTAAAATTAGTGCTTTTGCAGGAAACATATTTTTACATGAGGTAAATACTGCCAAAGATTGATTATTTTAATTTCTCAAATCATGATCAAAATTATAAAACTATTTATAATGACAATTTTTTCCATAGAAATATCCCACTTCAAACTTCAAAATCTACTAAGATTTGATAAATTATATTGAAATTCAGTTAAACATTTAAAGTGATTTTCAAGTATTTGGTGAAGAACAATTCCCAAAATATCTATATAAGTATTTTTATGGGATAGAATGTTCATATAATTTTAATGGTTACTGCTTATGAATTTTCGTAAAAATGTACCGTACGAAACAAAGAAACAATACAATATTTCTATTGTTCTATTGTTCGTTGGTGATACGAATGCGAATATTTCTTTAATTTTGCGAAAATGAAGAAAACGATTTTTTTAATTCTAATTTTGTTGACATTTGATGAAATAATCATCGCCAAATCGATTGGACAAGATTTACAAGATAAAGACATTTCGAGTAAGTTCAAATCAAAAGTAATAAAGGATTTTGAATTAGAAGTATATTTCTGTAATTAGCAGATTTAATTATTCATAAAATTTATGATAACATTAAATATAACTCTTTTAGAAACTTCCGACGATCTACGGATTCCGATTTGGACGAATTCGGAATCTGTGGTGGTAGATGGAAAACTCTACAATATTACTGATCCAAAGCTATCGACTGCAATTATTGGCTTATATAACGAGATGAATTCTCACCTAGACAATCAAAATATTGCAAAGAAGAAACAACTACACGAAAAATTTAAGAGCGTGTTGAAATATGGCTTACAACCTATCCTGAAAGCGGCGATACGTAAAGAGAACCCGAAATTTCTGCTAAAACGGGATTTTGCCGACAATGTCAATCCAAACACTAAATTCTGGAACAGTTTTGAATTAGACAACGCCGTGATATCACAACTAGAAAATAGACCTGCCATGATCAGCCCAACTATCTATAAAATCGAAGATTCCACAGCTATGAAAATTATCATTCTGTCGATCACGGCTGGGACGGTGTTCCTGATGGTAGTGGCTGTGAGTATAATAAGCTATCACGACAAAATTCAAACGAAATCTATAGTTAAGAAGCGATTGACTAGAGCCGCTACAAGTTCACCAGAACTACGTAAAGATTTTCTAAATAATCCAATAACTAAGGAACCGTTAGTTACTCGACCAGGCTATCCGTCGGTGAATGAGCTAGCCAACCCGCAGAAATATATAACGATCGAGAGAATAAACCTTTCCAAAAAGGGAAGATATTTTCGATTCAAGAGATGCCTGAAACACTTCCTCTTCTGTTTTGTTTGTCTCTGTTGCAGAAGAGAGAGCTTGTAGTGCAAAAGCAACCTTCCAATGAGATAGTTAAACCTTACCTCTAAATATATGGACTTTTTCCTTTTTTTGAATATGTAATTCTATTATTGATTTTTCTATTAAAAAATGATTTCGTATTGTAAATTGAAAATTATTTGATTATTAAACATGTTTAAATGAAATTAAAGTTTTTTCCTGTTAACTAGCATTTAACTATTTCGCGATTAGTCGAATTTGAAGATTTATTATTAATTTAGTATTTGTAAATTTGTTCTGAGATGATGAAATTTTTTCTCTCATATATTTAGCGTAGTAACTTTTTCTGAAAATATATAATAGGATAAAATAAGAGATGATGATGATGATAAAGATCGTAATTCTACATTTATTTTCAAATCAAAAACTAGTAAGAAAAATAACTGAATAAATTTTATAAATTTTCAACAAATAGTTTCAATAATATTAGGCGTTTTGAAGGTCTGCCATTTTTAAATGACTGCTTTAAAAATAATGGTCACGCGAGTGGTCACGTCATTGTTATGTTGACCTCTTCAGTGGAACAATCATACTGCTAAATTTTATTCAAAAAAATCCGAGGAATAGCACAGAAGATATTAAGAGAATCATGAATTTCAGCATCCGCCATTTTCAATGTTTAACAATTAAAAATGGCGGAGCTAGAGGAGGCGGCATCGAAGTTACTTTTATCGATAAAAAATTGCTTTTGAGTTTTGTAAAAATTTATCTCGTAGTTCGCTATTAGTGCAGCAGCATGATGATTTTATAACCCTCATTTTTCTTCCAAAGTAGGCTAATAAATGCCGAATAGAAATGTCAATTCTTTAAAATGGCTGGTAATCTTCTCATTTAGAAATGCCTAAATTATCTTATCAGATTCATATTTTATTAACATTTATTTTGGGGCGTTTTTTATAATGCCTATATAACATATGGGGCTGAATAATAGCGAAAATATCTTGCCTTACCATGCTTTAAATGACGTCATCTAATTTGCATGTCATAGCTAGGCAGAGAGCTCAACTAGAACCATCGATGACTAGAAATGAATGAATGAATAGTCTCTCGTCGGGAAATATCCAACATATGTAATATTATTTAAAAAATGGCAAGTTTTATCACTTATATAGCCATCTAAACTTTTGTACAGTAGCTATGGAAAATATAGCTGTATATATATTATATCTTTATATACATTGGAGTAACCAGATGGGAGCGAGGGGGTGGACCGTTCCGGGCTCCAAGATGAACAGGGGCCAAGAACAAGGAATATGATTGCTTTTCAGCATATATTTGTATAAAAATTTTTGTATAATATTCACTTTTTAAAAATTATGTATGAAAATGTGTGTTAAAGTTAAAACAGATGTGTTTTTTGGAAAGAGAGAGGGGGCTAAAAAATACTGGCCCGGGTACCAAAGATTCTGAGTACGCCTCTACATATAGGGGAAGGAGAGGGAATTCCGATCAGTGTCTTATGCCGATGATGTGAATTTTTCAGTTGCTGCTGCTATTTAAAAGTTGTGAAACTTACTACCCCCTGTGGGGAGAAGTACAAACCTCATACAAGCTGAGAATGATCCATTCTAGTTATTTGTTTTTTTGCTGCTCAGCTTTTATCTTTCAATGAAGTTTTGTTGTATTTTCCTGTTTGTTGTCAACTAAAGATAAGTTATAATTTGCATCTATTAATGATTTGATTAATTAAATCATAGAAAGGAAGAGATTGTCTGCTTTACAAACAATTCATACGATGTGACTGAGATCAAATTTTCCATGCCGGAAAGAAACATAAAAATGGATGACAGTGGAGAAATATCGATCAGCTTCTTCGTTTGATCACCATTATCTGCTTTATCAGAAATTTTCTATGGGTTTATTTCATATCGTGTTCATCGAATTTGAGCATTATTTAATTATTACATATTATTATTGTCATTATTATAAACATAGTAGGCCTACTATATTGTACTTCTCATTGAAATGCAGATGGCGAGATATAGAAAGAGAACAACAAATAAAGCAAGCTAGAATCCTGAAGCTTTAAGTGCTGTCATCAGAGCCATAAGAATGATGGAAGACAATTCATGAAATGTCACGATCATTTGGCATTCCCTTCTCAACACTGCATGACAGATTGAGGTCTGAGAATACTGAAAATGCGCTGTTTGGTAGGAAAGCAATATTTTCTAAAGAACAGGAGAAAGAAATTGCAAATCATCACATTTTATTAGCTAAGATTTTTTGGGATACGTACACAGCTCTCAGACGATTTCCTTTTGATTATACTGAAAAGCTAAACTTAAATCATGGATTTTTGAAACCAAATTTGCAAGACAAGATTGGATTTCATGATTTGTTAGACGGAATCCAGAGGTAGCAGATGGGAAATAACAATTGGTTATGTTTGTGATCTTCATAAGTAATGAAGATGAAAGCAGTTATGATCGTTATTACCTCACTACCTGACGAAATTTCCTACTTGGTTGTGATATTCCGATCAGCATTACTTTATCAGTTAATAGTTCCGTTCTTGTTACTATCTTATTTCCTATGATTATAGTATATTTATTTTGTATTAAAGGTCTTAATATGACAAATATGAATTTACATTCATATAATAAAATTCCTTTGATTTATAGCCATTTCAATTAGATGGTCGTCATTCCCCCTCCTTCCCCTACATTATATATATATGTAAATGGCCGTTTGTATGACAAAGAATAATTGTTATAAACATAATTTAGAAACAACTTTGACTATTTTAGTTACATTTGGTAATAGCTTATTAGATGTTTTCTTTGCATAACTATTTTAATCGCTGCCTTTATTTTAATCTATTCAAAAATATCTACTGTGTAAGAAACAAGCAAATATAGTTGAAGAAAATTGGGGAATTTGATACGATTCAGTAGTTGTTATTGGATTAATTTTTTGGCACAATAATTTAAAAAAAGAGTTGGTAAACATCGTTATTTATCAAAAGAGTTTTTTAATAATGATTTTAAAATTATTCAAAAAACAAAAACAATCCGAAAAAATCATTTCTACCTAATATAAAAATTTAAATTTTGATAATCAATTGCTTAATTTGTTCATATTTTATATGCCTGTCATTTTTACTGAGGAAAGTTATTAAAGAAATGAAAAAATGTGGAAAATAAGGCTTTGTTAAAAAAGATATTAAGAACGGAGATAAAAAAGATTGGAATTTCTATCGAAATTGCTATACAGTACATATATCACGAATAATAGATAAAATTCTGGTTTTTAACAAAAAAATTCTTTTAAGTTTATGCAGAATTAATAAAATCCTCATTTCGGAGAATTTCTGCAGTAGTAAACTCACCACTGGTGTAACAATTCTGGTGTTGTAATTCTGGTAGTCTAGTTTGAAAAATTAAAGATGAAATATGAAAACGGATTAAGAGCTGATTAAACACTACGATTTTTATTCTCTCCCGTTAGTAGTAGCTGTTGATGGATCAAAGGAACTATTTCTTTTTCAAATACAATTCGAAAAGTTCCCTGCCGAACATTAAATTCTTTCCATCTAAACTATCGATATCCACTAAATATCGAAGTAAATTTATCGAGTACAAAAATATCGATATCGAATATATTATATACTATGCAGAATAGGTGATGTCACAAATATTCACGATTATATGACGGCCCAATGGAATCGTTTCGCTGAAATAAAAATTGTTGGGTAAGACAGGCATTTTATTTTTACACCTAACAAACCTAACAACTCCAACAAACAACCCTAACACTAACAAACCTAACAAATAACATAAATTAATGCTTCAATAAATTTGCCGTTTATTACAATGAGTACGTTGATTTTACGTATTGAATATTCTGACTTTGTTCGACTTTATCTATCAGGAATGAGTAATTACGAAACACTAAAGAAGAAATTTTGAAAATCCATCTCTTTATTACCAATTCTTTTTTCTTTTAAGAATACTTCAATCCAGGGGCGTCGACAGACATTGCCAGGCTCGGGGGGGGGAATTTTCCGTCCTTTTAAGGCAGTGGTTCTCAACTGCCGTTCCGCGGAACACCAGTGTTCCGCGAAATAATTTATTAAATATTAAAGTAATCGGAATATCTTAATAAAAACAATTTTGCGATAAATTGAACAACTTGGCAACACGTCTATTCGTCCTACTTCTACCCACCCCAACGGTTTTTAATTTTTGTTTGTATCTTGTGTTCGTGGGTTTATATTAGTCGAGTGGCCGCAAACGTTTCGCCTGTTGTAAAGGAGTTTTCAAATTTTAATTTTTTACGTTTGATCTTCCAATTCTAAAGCTAAGTTTTCATACAATTCCACATAATTGAATGAGATATTCTACTTCTACTTGGTTAACATTCGCTTATAATATTTATATTTCTATTTATACATTAAAATATCTATTGGCAGAACACCCTTTTGCCTGTTAGGTGCCTAGGTCACATGGCCATTTCATTTCTTGAGGACCGACTGATGTTAAGTTGAAACAGACTATAGTTTGATATCGCATATTAATTTATTATTTGTTAGAGACTAAAATATATATTTCTATTGTCTATTCTGTAGTTTATTAATTTTTTCCTTTTTAGACAGTTAAGGAAGATGGTGTTCCGCTATTTTTCATAGTTCCAAAAGTGTTCCGCAGCAACAAAAAGGTTGAGAACCACCGATTTAAAAGGTTCTATGAAAAGCAATGGAATAAACTATGTAATTTCATCAATCACAAAGTAATCATTAACATCCCATGATGTTAAAGTAATCATTAACATCATGGGATGTTGAAAATTTGATATTATCGAAACTGAAAAATCTAATAATTCTGAAAATTGTAAATCAGTGAGAAATAAAAAATTGAAAAAAAAATTATATTGGTGAATTTATATTTTCACTTTCAATATAACATTCGATATTGTTTGCATCCGCATAAAACAATAATTGTTTAAATAACTGGATTTAAATAAAGAAATTATTTTGCTGCGGAAAGAAGTATACTTATCAAGATAGGAATCTCAGAATTTGATGAAATATATATTATAAATTAATTTAGTGATAGTAATTTCATATATCATGTTTATTTTTACAAGAAGATACAAATTAAGATTTTTCATCTGATTAGTAATTTTACAGAGTTGGTGAGGATATTCTGCCATTAATGACGATTTTGATGTCCCCTCTCTTTTATTCCATTGCAGGTGGATATAAAATAGCGGAAGTTGGGTTTACTATACAAATACATATCCATCGATAATTTACCATTTAACTATAAACCTAGAGTTCCTTTCTCTGAAACTTAAGAATACTGAAATATCTATAATCCGTCCATGAATCAACCAGACCATTCATATATGATAAAACCAAATAAACAGATTTTGGACGTGCCCAGTGATATAGTTGTTGGTTATTTGCTACATTTTCAAGAATAATTATCTATTTTGTAATATTCTAATTATAAATATTATACATCAGTGTTTTCCAAACGGTGGAGTGCGCCCCATAAGTGGGAGCTGTTCTATAGCAAGAGGAGCTGGCAGAGAATTAACAAAAACATCATTTTTGAGACAAACAAAAAAAAATAAATTCAAATCGGTGTCGAAAAAATCAGTAAAAGTGTTATAAACAGATTTATCCATGTATCCAAAAATTTTCTGCTGTAGATGTTTTAAAGACAAAATATAGATCTGGTCTAATGATTGAAAAAGAATTGCCGAGTAACGATATCTTCCATGATACCCTGATTTGACAGAATTTGTGCTGAAAAACAAGCTCACTGATGGCATTAAAACCAAATAAAAAGATTTTGGACGATTTGTAAGATTTGTTTTGTTGATCTGTTTAATTGTAGTAAAAACTATTACACCATTATAAGAACTTCATTTATACAAAATATGATATATTGTTTTGTAGTATTAAACTGTAAGTAGAAAGTATTTATGAAATTAGACTTCTATAAAATTGAGGGGCGTAATAATTTTTTATGAGAAAAATGGGCCGCAGACACAGAAATTTTGAAAACTACTGCTATACATTATTAAAATACAGTATTAGTATTTAGATTGATTGACATAGAATTCGTAACGAAGTTTGCTAAGGTTTTATAAAATTAAATGTTAATCTTTAATTATTTTGATAGTTTTCAATATTATTTGGAATATTTTAATTCAAAATTAATCAATTATAGATAGTGGTAATGTAATTCTCGTTATATTATTTTAAATTCTAAATTAAATAAAACTAATTTATATTATTCATGATAATCTCGCTTTAAATTGTCTTTAATAACAATATTTTCTGTTACTAGTTTTATTACTATTATCAATTATTTCGATGAGGAAAACACGATAAAGTTTTGAGGAATCAATTCAGACAAATTGTAGTGAATATAACAGCATTAATGGGATAATCGAAAATAATCATTTGCTAAATCATTAAAAGGTGCTGCAGAAGTTTGTGGAACTTCAGTTTGTATGGTAAAAAGGATTAATAAACAAAATTTCCTATAATAAACTGATATATTTTTTGATATATTTGAATTGTGAATGATCTAGAATAGTTCGAATTTAGCATGGTATTTTTAAAACGACTATTATGTCTTATCAGCGACATTGTTAATATCTACTTTTCTTGAAACAGCTGCCTTTAAGAGCATGGAGTACTATTTATAAAATTAATCTTCATTAATTTTATTATGTGCAGATTGTTCTCACCCATGTAAAACTAAACAACGCAATAAATCTCCTGAAAATGCAATTTTTATGATTGATTGTAGAAATAAAAACTTTTTGATGTTTCCATCTTTATTTTGCACTAAATTGCGTGAATATTCATTTTTAGAGTTTCAACCCAACCTAAGAAATCTTAATTTAGATAACTTCTATAAAGAAAATTTATTGTACGAAAATCAAAGAAATGAAAATTTGCAAACAAGAAATTATCTGCTAGGAAGGAAATCAGATAATCCGATTTCGAAGTATTAAAATTATACTTCAGTTTGATTAGTGTTGCAATCATATCTATAGAAAATATAAGCGTTTCAGCGCTTATCTTTTCTATAGATATGATTGCAACACTAATCAAACTGAAGTATAATTTTAATATCTCTGGTACATCAAAAAAATCAAGTTCGTATCATGCATATATTCTTTATTCGATTTCTACTTTTTTATTTTTAAAATTGAAAAATTATCAAACTGATCATTATTATATCAGTGAAAGGCTATTTCAAAAGGCTGCTGAATATGTTTTCAAACAGATTACGAAATAGTACAATGTATGTAAATTATTTTATTCCGACTAATATAGTAGATGCCGGAATACCATTTGCAAAATATGAAGTATTTTGGAACGAATCTTCGAAATCAATGGAACCGTCGGTTAGACTGGTTGAATGGAAGTTTCGGTTTTCCACATTAACACTGACCATTTGGAAAATTTATGCGTATTGATCCCACTCTAGCACAACCGACAATCCCTGTCTTATAGAATCTGAAGTCCTCATTACGAATATATGCTTGTAGCCAAAATTTGCCTTTTCATTTATTTATTATTAACTAATAGGTAGGTAAATGGAGTCATCTGTTGATATTAAAATCAACGGATTCTCCTATTTCTCTTTCTAATACACGCATAGCCTACATTGATCTAAAATAAGTTCTCTTCTTTTTTCGAAGGTGTGGATGTGAAATAAGTTTATATAATCAGCAGATAAAAACAGTTTGCCTATAGGTTTAGTTAAATATCAAAAAACTATTTCAATGGTTTTATTGGAGTGGGATAATTTTTATATGCGATATTTTTTGATAAAAGACGCATTCGGACAAATATTCTATAATAACAATTTGTTCATTTTGAATATTACAGGTTATTAATGGGTACCATAATATATGTGAATTTTATTCAACTACTATAATCCGCATACTATTTATGCGAGTTAGGGTCATTACAATTATCGCAAATAGGAAAAAATATACCGCAATGAAATATAAATGAAATCTTTTCAATTCCAAAATGAAATATAAATTGTTATATTTCATTTTGGAATTGAAAAGATAAAAAAATGCAACGTTGCAAATTGAAAACAGATAAAACACATCAATTTTGAATATATTTATTTATTTTTCCTTACTTTGGAATGGAATGTTAGAAAAATTCGATGAAAATATTCACAAGAATTATGCTCGTGTTGATGCTGAATAACAATGTATCATAACATATATGTAATATATAATGATTGCAAAACAAATACATAAAATACATAAAATGTCTGTAATTTTCACAGATTAAAAGATTTCAATGAAGGATAAAATTTGAATTAAAATAATTCAGTTTGATTAGCAGGAATGATTCCTTCGCAATTATTCTTCTTATATGAAACATTTCTTAATTTTAACAGTCCCGAAAACACAGAATGTAAAGTACTGACAATCTGCAAAAAAAATTAAAACATTTCAGAGTAGGAATATCTCCTAAAAATATATATTCGAATAATTTTCATAATATTCAAACCTTGATAGGAAATTTTTTATTAATGTAAAAGAATCCCCCCATTGAAAGACTCAATGAAACATTTCCAAATCTTTTCATGAAATCTAAAATCTTAATAAATGATAATTTGCATTATTTTATGTAAATGAGAAAGGAATTTAAGACATACTTACTTTCAATTTGTCTTTTAGTTTAAAACGGCCAGCTGAATGTTGCCTGATATCTTGAAAACCATTCACCATCTACAGTTAAATAATAACCATTCATTAGATTGAATAAAAAATTCGTTTAATTTGTTTCTTGGAAAAAAACTTACATTGAAAGAAAATGAACACAATAACAAGCCGTAGATGATACAAATAAAAGTACAAACAATAGCAAATAATAAACTTGAATATTTGAATTCTTTCCTCATATCTATAAATAAGTACACATAATAACCTAGACTAGTGCTATATGTGACGATGATATAACACACTACGAAAGGATAATTGATTTTAGTGTTAATTTGCTCGATTGATATCCATATTTCTTCATGACGAATCAATACTCGTTCCAGTTTTGATAGCAGATTTTTATCATTCCTTTTTATTAAAGACATCTCTTGTAATAACTGTTTATATTCGTTATCAGCTATCCAAACACATATTGCTCCTATCAATAAAGCATTAAT
>WUQG02409020.1:0-16486 GCA_011317285.2 Androctonus mauritanicus
TAACGTTGTGTTACTTCCAGTGTAACACAACGTTACATAACGTCGGTAGAAAGACTGGTGGGATAAGTTTTGGTTTTGATTTTACTTTAGTATTCATTCTACTTTCTATTTCGTAAGATAATGTAGTGCACAGTACAACAAAATGTTCCTTTGTCGAAAAACTTTGGTCAAGATTTCTTGGATTTTATGTATAAGTGCCATCAAATGACTCTGGGGAAATAAAATTAATAGCGTACAAATGCGAAAACGTGCGAGTGGGATGATTTTACGTGCAAAATCGAAAGAGTGTGCAAAACACAACGTATAAGTGCGAAAAACGTAGAAGTGAGAAACATATAAACGGGGTTCTACTACGTATATATGCTTTTGATGCAAAACAAACTCATTAATCTCTTTATGTTACGTTTAAAATAACGAAACATCTCCCATTCATCTAAAGCTGTTTAGTGGATGAATTTTATTCATCTAGAAGAACGAATAAAGCTTAAAACTAAGCAGACGAGTAAATTAATATTTTTATAAACGAAATATTTAGATTTATTTACCTTATTAAAATCTAAAACAAATAAATTTCTAGAAAAAAAGCACTAAAATATTTAATTTTTGAGATGATTTCGACTGATATTATTATTATTATTATTATTATTTAAAATATTAAAAATTATATAGGCCTATATAACACTTTAAGAAATTTATAAGAATGTCTAGTAAGATTTATTTTTCAGATTTAATAGAGGAAAAAAAATATATACCTCACCTTAATCTTCCATTTTATGAATAAAAAAAATATATAGGAAACTAAATATTCCAAGTAGACTAATCAGCTAATTAATTTTTTATTTTATCTTTTTTTTTGCAGAAATTGAATCAACTTCTGCTCTTATCAAAATTAAAAACCCTTATTTCGCCTTTACACACGTTATTGCTGGGTAATATTAATCAATTTAACTTTTGCACTTGGTCTTTTTATGGGTAGCATCGCTTAGTACTAAAGTAGCGAGGAGGTCTTGACAATAACCTTTTACATTGTAACGATGTTGTACTCGACCAGCTTTACTGTTCGCATCACAAGGAATCCTTATAGTAATTAATCAATTTAATTACATTAATTGCACTTAGCATTAGCGGAATGGAGACCTTGGATTTCTGAAGACAAGGGGTGAACATGTTAAATTTGACTATAATTAATTGTCGCTGACCTACCATGTCTCCAATGTGATTAAGTAAATTGATTGAAGAATTTTATATTTTGTAAAAGTTAACACGCTTTTTTTTTATTTATTTTCTTACTTTAAAAAGAAAATTTTAATTAGATTTATAGTAAACGTTTCGATAATTTAAGTGCGGTGAGAATTCTATATTCTTCTTCTTCTTCTTGAAACATTCTTCAATATTCTTTGGACTCGCATTATTCTCTAAACGCTTGATGTGCGTGTGTGTATCGATTTTTCTATTCTAAACATTATGAACATCAATCTGACATTAAAGTAAGCTTATATAAAAATACAAAAATTTTTATCAATTTATCATAAAGATTCAAAAATTTAGCAGTGAAGTAGTGTTACAAAATGCTTACTAGTATAATCGTATACGCGCCTACTGTTAAGATTTACTTAAATATTACTTTTATGACCTCGTAAAAAATTTTTATTTTTCACTTTATACTGTTGTAAATTTATTATTTTAAAGTTTTATAACGTTTTAAAACGTATATTTTTCGTGCAATTTGGCCATTGGTAAGTTCAAACACAATGCGCTGGTTTTGAAACGTTCAAACATGGAAGCTTAAAAATCGATTAACCTGCAGAATCGTACGTTAAACTCGTACGCTTTGGCGTTCATTAATCCAATCAAGAATCAAACCGGGAACCTTAATTTATTATTAAAGCATAATTTTCACGCCATACTGCTTCGACATCAATTTAAATTTTATAAATTCGTAAAATATTAGGTGTTTCGACCGCAGATTAATGGATAATTTGCCGAAAACAAGATAGTCGAGAATGAAAAGCCATTAAGCTAGCCCACAATATATACTGTATAGATTACGATCAGTACACAGAGAATTCCATTCGTTTGTATTGTGGGGATTGAGAAGGCCCCGCTATCTAACCTTGTAGACAAGGTACGACTTTTATGTCTTATTCCGGAAAGGATACATTTCCTTCACGTTTTAAAAGGCTATAAACCAAATCGTTAAAATAAGTCTAGCACTTTGGTTCCTTAGCCTTTGGCAATACTCATCATCCGCGCCATAAATGCTACGACGTTTGCCAAGTGAGTAAATCTGCGCACTTTTCGAATGTGAAAATCGTAAAAACACCTTGTCAGTATAAGATCATTGGTGGACAAATAGTTAGAAAAGGATTCTGGTTATATTTTCTAGCCATTTTTCCCAGTGTAGAACACAGAATAAATACTTATTCTATATCATAACAAAGCACTTCTGAGATACCACAAAGTTAAACAATTTTTTTTACTTGTCTTCCTATTCATTTTTATGGTTTAAAAAAACAGTTACGAGTTAAATATATAATAATAACAATATCCCACATATATATATATATATATATTTTAATCATCGAGAAATTTATTATTTAAAAAAAATCAAAAAAAAATATATTTAATCTTCCTCATGTAAAGCCATTTATCAAAGGCGAAATGTCGCTATAAATAAAAATAATTCGAAAGTTCTCTCCCACAGCAGACTTTAAAAAAAAAAAACCGAATTTTTATATATATATATATATATTTTTTTTAATCAGACAGAAAGGATAGAAAATAAAAATAATCGGAGTGAATAAGAAAAGACACGAAATGTCTTCTTTCTTGATGTACGCCAATTGCTTCTCTTTCCAATCCAGATGACATCGGATCGCTCCAACTTTAGTTGAAAAGTTGATAGGAGTTCAATGTAAAGACGTTTAAAGAAGACGTTCTCATTCGATCGACTAAATGGGAAATTTTAAATTATGCATTGGGCAATCATGACATATATATATATATATATATCCATGAAGAGTAAAAGAAAAAATTGTAAAGAACTTAATTTTGATATTCCTAGATACGTAATATCCAGAGTTCACTTTTGGTAAGAGTTCAACGACCTAAACCAGATTTTTCCTTCGGTACAAATGTTCTCTACATGTCACTAGATTAGAGACTACTCGAACCTACAAAAGTCAAACTCATTTATTTAGATTTATCTCAGCTGAAAATCAATTTTAAAAATACTTGCGAGAGGTCAGTTTCATTTTACTCCTGTAAGAAAAGAATATATATTGCGGCCATTCTTTCCGGAATGTAAAAATTTATTTAACTTGGAAAAATCAAAAGAAGGAAAATAAGAAGAAGGCCCGCAGCTACGCAAGAGAGAAAAGAAAGAAAGAAAAGAAAAAATTTCATTCTTTCGTGAGTTACATTATACTCAATGTTAAAACAAAGGAAGTATTTTTCTCTTCACTTTCTTAATACATATATAGACTAACAGGAGAGATTGATGGCATCTCCTTTCTTCTTTGCCCCGAAGAACTGCAAAGATTCTGTCCGATGGAATATTTATGGAAGTGATTCGTCATTGCTGTCTTTGCTGAATGGCTATTGGGGAAACTTTAAAAATCCAAGTAAAAAAAAAAAAAAAAATCTTCTCTCTTCTTGTTCGCCCCACTGGCTTGGTAAAATGTGATTTCATTTGTTATATGGCGTTTGACTTAAATTCTTGGTTGGAC
The DNA here is from genome assembly GCA_011317285.2 of Androctonus mauritanicus. NCBI lineage: Eukaryota > Metazoa > Arthropoda > Arachnida > Scorpiones > Buthidae > Androctonus > Androctonus mauritanicus. Next base: position 3,729 of record WUQG02409020.1, read on the forward strand.
TGATGGTCGCAGCTTGTGGCGTGTGGGGGACACCTCCATTGATGTTAGTTTATGCAAAGTGAACCCGGCTGATGCGATGGGAGTGTTGAATAAAGACAGCAAAGAATCACTTCTACTTTTTTTTTTTTTAAATCGAAAATTCCCTGATATAATGACGCCAATGTACAAGCTCAATCACGACAATCTTATGATGTTTTGGAATTGAAGTAAGAACTAGTTCCTACAAGGAGGGAAAAAATATATATTTATATATTTCATTCTTTATATATATATATAAAATGCTTATTATTCAATTAAAAATTAACATACTCTTAATATTTTATCAGATTTTTGTTTTAAAATATTACATTCTCGGAATTTCTGTAAACTGTTTCTAACCGCCAATGATAGTTTTAGCATTAAGATAAATTTCATGTTATTTAAATTAATTTTAATAATTAAAGCGTAAGAAAATTTTACTTTCATTTATATAATTTCAAAAGTTTTCAGTAGAATTCTACTTTGACTGCCTGGCATTTTCGCGTCCGAACCTAGTGCGACGCGTCTATGAATAATAATATAAGTTGCGTTATAGCGCGCAACTTGATGCCTATCTTTTTTTTATTTTTGCTCGATAAAGTAAATGTTAATATATGCATGTAAATGATATTAATATCTATTTCATCATATTATCATATAACGAATATTATACGATAATGTGATCATATAATATTATCATTTAATATGTGCGCGTGGCGTCGTGAAAACGCGAGACAGTCAAAGTAGAATCTTACCAGTTTTTGGCATTAATTCAATAAAATGAACTGGAATTCGCACTTAGAGTTGATATAAACTCAGTGACGTACTAAAAGGGGTGGAGTGGCGGATCGTCCCGGACTTTTAATCAGGAGTGCCTCCAAAGAAGTTTAAGTTTTAAGTATATGTATCTATATGTAGGAATATAAAAAGGGATTTTGTATTCTGGGAGAATGATTATGTATAAATGTGCGTGTTTATGTTTGTATGGTGATCATTCTAATTAGGGGTCTCCAGGGAGACTTCCGCCCCGGGCCTCGATTACCTCATCATCATCATCGCCATAGCTAACTATCTTCTTTAAATCATCGTCATAGCTAACTATCTTCTTTAAATCATCGTCATAGCTAACTATCTTCTTTAAATCATCGTCATAGCTAATTATCTTCTTTAAATCATCGTCATAGTTAGTTATCTTCTTTAAATCATCGCCATAGCTAGCTATCTTTTTTAGTCATCGCCATAGCTAATTATCTTCTTTAAATCATCGCCATAGCAAACTATCTTCTTTAAATCATCGTCATAGCTAATTATCTTCTTTAAATCATCGTCATAGTTAATTATCTTCTTTAAATCATCGCCATAGCTAGCTATCTTCTTTAAATCATCGTCATAGCTAACTATCTTCTTTAGTCATCGTCATAGCTAACTATCTTCTTTAGTCATCGACATAGATAACTAACTACTTTCTTTAAATCATCGCCATAGCTAACTATCTCAATAAGTTTTTATTATCGAATAATATTTATTATTTATATTTTAAATAGTTAAAAGTTATCCAATCTTGAAGAACAATGACCCGTTTTAACTTATTACAAAGACTATTACTTTCTAACATATTAGTTCTCCATCTAATATACGTCCAAACAGGATTAGTTTAGTGAAATAATCCAGATTACTAGGAATTACTTCTACAACGAATAAATCTTTCGCTATCTCGGAACACGTTTTAAATCATCGTTTTAATGTTTTAAGTTTCGCGAAATTCAGAATTTACGACTTAATGTTTTCTTAATGAATTTAATTAATTTATAGACTTTATTTAGTTCATTCTGTTTTCTTATTTTTATTACTATCGCTATCGAATCATTTTTTTTTTTATTTAAGAAATTTACAGCTGAGATCGATGCATCTTTGTCAAAACAAAGAATTTTTAATTGAAATTTCACATAAATTCGGGGAATAAAATTACAGTATTTCAAAAGAAACAAATAATTTTTTTATATTTTCCAGATGCTGTTCTCATATATATCCGAGAGAGAGAGAAAAATGGAAAAAAATAAAAATAAAAAATAAAATTCGATACCGTAGACGTGACTTATCTACATCAATTGGTAAAATGTAGAACCTATATCATTTTAACAAGAATTTTTTTTTTTTTTATAGTGTAAAATTCGATATTCATGATCGATGCTAGTCGAACTATATAGTTTATTTACGTGTTGATTAAACTGTTGAATTTTTCATTTAAATAGCCATGTAATGGTTATAAAAAAAAAGTAAAAGTTTTCATTATAAACAAACAAAAATTCGTAAAATATTTTCTTCCTTCTACATAATAAAATATATATATATTTTTTAAGATAGAGTTTTAAAAAATGGTTATTTTATTAAACCCAAAATACATTTTTAAAAAAAAATTGATAAAATATTATTAATAAATTTAAAATTTTCTGATAGGTATTAAAATTTGGCATTAATCAAGCAGCAAAGACGAGAGAGAGAGAGAGACTGTTTAACTTGACAAAAAAAAAAAAAAAAAGGAAGGGAAAAAAAAAAAAAAAGCAAGATAGGCTGCATCATAAAATTGCAATAGACTTTGCCTATTTTTCTTACTCCTTCCGTACCATTACACTATCTTCTAATAAAAGAAATCTAAGATTCAAAATTACTTTTAGCTACTTTTAATACGTCTCATAAAAACGCAATTTTTAATTATATGGTTTATATCTACTAAGAATTTTAAATTATATTTTCCTTAAAGTATAAAAATTTTACACGAAATTCTCATATATATAAAAATTTTTTTTTTAAAAATCTGATTAGGAATATTTTAATTAAGAAAAAAAAAAGATTTTTGTTAGAAAATAATTAACGTATTTTTAAAACATTTTTTTTATTTTTATTTTAAAGATCTATTAGTAAGATCTAAGTTAACCAATTTTATTTTAATTAAAAATTTTCTTTTAACAGAATGCTTTTAATTAAAATTTCAGATTAGTAGTTTATATATAATTTGATTTTATTTATTCTTCTATGCCTAACTAATGAATGAATTATGTTTTTTTTTTTTTTTTGTGTGCTTGTAATTTTATGAATGATTCATACTGTAAATTCCATTTAAAAATTAATTTACGGATAATTTTTCACACAAGTATGTCTAAATAATAATTTTTTTTTAGATTAGAATTTTAACCTTTATTGTTAGCAAAATTTTTACTGTATGAAATACAGGAAAGATAAATCTAATGCCTTTAATTCTTCTAGAGTAGTAAAGAAGAAAATTATGGATATTTTTTTTTTCTATTTAGTATAATGAAATGCGGTCGGTTGTGTCCAAAAATTTCAAGATTTTTATATTCATTTATTGCTTCGGTATATTATTTTATCTGGAGAATCGGTTATAAAGACTGTTTAAGTGCTTTAATATGCAAGAAACATAAAATATGGAAGTGCCGTTTAAAACTGCGCTATCTACTCTTTTACAATAAGTAGCGAGAATATGGAACGAAATGTATGCAATAAATAATTTACGTAGAAAGTTTAAAGGGAGTAATTAAAATTTGCCCACAGGAATGAGTGTAAACAGCGTAATATTAGAATTATTTTCTTTAAGTAGAAAGGGGGAGAGAAAAAAAAAAGGAAAGTACGTTGGCAATCGCTAAGCTGTTCTGCGCTTCTACTTATATAGGCAGCATAAAGTCAAGCTGAAGCTACTTACATCGACTGTCCACTCAGCAATAAGGTCATTTCGTATGCAAAATAAATAGAAGTGAGGAAAAAGCTGATTTGACGTTATGCTATAGCTCTGAAGTACGATCGAGTTCCTATACACAGTTGACTTTCTCAAAATTTAAAGACAGAATATAAAAACTGATAGAATGCGACTTTATTGAAATACCCGACTGGAAATGAGTTCGGATAATATGAGAGAGTTCTTCTGTTCATAGCTATCACAAAAAAAAATAAAATAAAATAAAATCGAACTATTCTATATAATGGAAAAGCATTCTAACAATACGTAACTCGGGTTTTTTTTTTTTTAATCTTTTAAATTCTCGGATTTGCATACGAAACTCAAAAGTGATCCTCTCGTTTAGCGTCAGCAGCAGTTGCAAAACTTTCAGCAGAACTGCGAACGATAACACGCTAAAATGACTTCCCACATAAAAATAAAAGTCTGCCACTTGTGGCACTCGCTACCTTTTAAAACTCTTTTAATTTTTCCTTTGCATATAAATGCCAGTTAATTATTATTAAATACTTAACTTCTTTCATCATGCGTAAAATAATATTGCCTGGAGTAATAATATATATATATGTATAGGTATATATTAAAGAAGAAAGTCTTTCTTTCTTTCTTTTTTTTTTTCCTCAAACTTCTAAGACGAATTTTTTTTTCGTAATCCTTTTTCTTTATATTTAGTAAAAGTCAGAACGAATTGAGAATATCTGACGAAAAATGAAAATTTCGAAATTGTTGTTGTCATTTAAGATTTATTTTTCAGAAGTCGGAAATTGCCTTGCCTAACTTGTGTTTAGAGATAGGGAAAAAAAAATTTATGAGAATAAACACATCTTTCGTTATATAAATCGACCGTTTATGAAACGTGAAAGGTTTAAAAAATAATAATAATAATAATAATAATAATAATATTAATAAACAACTTACGAAAAAAAAAATTCGTTTCTTATTTACTAAACAATTTTATCGCCACCGGTAATTATTTTATTATTATTATTATTAAAAAATAAATAAAAATAAAAAAAATGAAATAAAATTGTAAAACATCAGCAATAGATGAAAAATTCAAGTCTAGAGATTCTTTCCAGTGATTTTGATCTTCCGAGATGTGTAGTTGTTTTATTGTGTCGTGCCTTTTGGCAAAGATTACCTCACAAGAATCGAAAAGTGGAAAAGAGAGTATGCAATACAGTGTAAGCTACTGCTGTATATATATATATATATATATATTCAGTACGGCTTGATACTGCAGAGGAAACGCATTTATTTAGTAATAAGGAAACTGAATACATTCTCTCTCTCTATATATATATATATATTTTGTGTCTCAGTAAAAATATTCAAATTTCGTTTCCTATTATTTATTCTTTCTTTCAAAAAGTAAATTCAGTTTCTTTTCCCCTTTAAGATACTCCAATTTAGAAAATAAAATATTGGAAAAATCTCTTCATTTAGTTAAAAAACGATTTCGGGAAAGTATTTTTGTGAGTCGAACAGATTAAATCGGATTCGTGAAATTTTATAAATTTCCATTTTTTTTTATTCGGCAATTATTATCGTGAAAGCATAAAAAATATTAAAATAATAAATTTTTATTGGACGAAAATAATATTTTTTTTAAATATAATAATTAAATTCGAAACTTTCTTTTAAATTCTAAACAATTCTTCACGAAATTCTTTCGTGTTTACGTTTAATTTAATTAGTCCGTTTTTATCGAATATATAAAGAAAAAAATACTACCTAGTCGGTCCAATGTAAAACTGAATAGTGGCCAATCCAATGCAAAATACATAAAAGTCTTTTCTTTTGTATGGTAAGCTTGGTGGCTAAATATTGATTGCCCCTTTCCACTCAAATAGAGTACTAAGGGAGCCGTACTGGGCCAAAATTAAAAGCCGTACTGGGCCAAAATTCAGTCCAATGCAAAATACATAAAATAGTAATCAGTCCAATGCAAAATACATAAAATAGTAGTCAGTCCAATGCAAAATGCATAAAATAGTAGTCAGTCCAATGCAAAATACATAAAATAGTAGTCAGTCCAATGCAAAATACATAAAATTGTAATCAGTCCAATGCAAAATGCATAAAATAATAGTCAGTCCAATGTAAATTTACATTGGATTATTTTATGTTGTTTTACATTAACTTGTAGTCAGTCTAATGTAGTACTAAATAGTAGTCAGTCCAATATAAAATAAAATAGTAGCTAGCCAATGTAAAAACTACGTAGTCAGTCCAATGTAAAATATTCTGTATAATACCGGAGTTATTGATATCTTCAAGCGAATTTTCTTCGAATCAACATCAATCAAAGATATATCAGTAATATATATAAAAAAAGCACTGAATGAAAGTTTATACGTGTTTTGTCAATTCTAAACAAGAAATTTCCGTATACAACGAACGAATGTTGATTTACCTACAGGCCATTTTTGTCGATATTCGAATTGGTTGTAGAAGTGAAAGAACAAGAGAGAGAGAGAGAAAATATGTATTCCGGTGAATAAGTATAGGCAATATTTAAATTGCCTATTGCACGAAGTAATAACAGATTTAAATACTCGAAGAGAGAGAGAGAGAAAGAGGTAAAGAAGAATATTTCACGGACGTGTGAACTTTTGTTCCTGTTTACTGATCGCTATGATCCGTTCCAATCTATTCCTATTGGTCAGAAAGTAATGCAGGAACATCAAAAATAGAATGCTTACTTGAGCTTGAACTATTTAAAGTAAGTTGCGAAATTTAAATTTGCAGCTGTGAAATATAAAATAAGATCTATAAAACAAGTTTTTATGCTTGTCTCACAATTTATTCTAAAAGATAAAAATATCATTTTTTTTTTATTTTTTTACATTTTTATTATTATTGTTTTTATTTTTATCCGAGTAAATTCGAAAAGTGAAAACTTAAAACAAAAAAAAGTTTATACAAAATTGAATAAAAAAAAAAACAGTTAAACCATCGCACTTTAAAACAATAAAAATTGAATTTTCCCAAGTTTCCATCGACGTAGATGATGTTGTAATGGTAGAAATTCAGTTTTTACGGTTCTACTTTTATTAAAACGGGAATTACTATTATTATTATTACCAAGTGTAGTATTTTTAATTAGTTTTATTATTTCTATTTTACAGGAAATTATAATAACTCGGTTTAATAACGTTACACAGTTCGATTAAACAAAATGATTACAGAAAATCAATTTTCTTGTCTCGAATCAGGCAGAAAGTACTAGGTAACAGTGAGGATTGCCGTAGATAATCCCATTAGACCATTTCAATAAGACCTGTAACAAGAAATAAATGAAAAAGAAAAAAAAACCGAGAAATATTATATCCAAAAATGGAGTAAAAGTTGGAAAAAAAAAGTGATGTCTTTCTTTCGAAATAATTATACCAAAGATTTACTTTTCTACCTCTGCAAATCCTTTCGATAAATTATTATTATTATTTTTTATTTTTTCCTGCAACAATTAGTAATGCTTCTCCCATAAATTACTTTACTCTAGTCTCATTTGCGTATGAATTATTAATGTATACGTATCAACCGAAACAGCAAAAATTTTTTTTTTTATTTTTTTGATCACCGGTAACTTAAATTTTTTCATTAATTTTTACGAATTTAAATCTTAGAAATTAAATATTTTATCTTTTAAAATTATCTTACGTCGGTTTAAAGCATTAGTTATTCCTTTTTGACTTCGTTTCTGTAAATAATGATTCTGTAATAATTATGGATTCACTGTAAGTAGAATTCTTGTAAAGTTTACGATGCAATTGTAAAATTTACAATATCAAGAACAGTCTGGAAAGTCTGGAAAGTATTACATAAGCTATAAACTATTCGCACAGAGGAAACTTTGCATTTTTATAGTCAAAATTCTAAACACAACTTACTCAGAGGAACTGGATATAAGAAACGTATCCTCCACTATACAGCTTTGAATTTTGGCCTTTGATTTGTTAGTTTTAAAAGATTCGTAACGAAATAAAAAAAAAAATGATGAACAAAATCCGTTCCGACTAGATTTATTCATTACGATTGTTTGCTTACGTAAAATGGCTGATTATGTTGCAAAGAAGAAGAGTTCATAACGTTTTTAAATCGTTCTCGTCTTATTTTTTTTCGTTATAGCTGCATCTTCTATGTTAAGTCTCGAATCCAAGAAGAAGAACAACAGAATCCAAGAACAAGATTCAAGAAGATTGCATTTTTATGGTTTCTTACAAATTTTTAGATACAGTGGCCATTATCAATTTTATAATATTTAAATCATTCTTATGAGATTAATATCTTCAATATTCTTTCAAACATGTTCATCAAGAATATAGTAAATGCTCACACAAGATAAAAAAAAATCAAACATTTTTGCGTGACGATTCAGTAAGCATCCAAAAACTTCTAAATTATTAGTATGTGTATATATTGTTTTTAAGCATTAAAAAAGCAAAAAAAATGAATAAATTATCCCAAAATGCTATCATTCTCTTCGTTGTATTGCTCGCAAATGACTATATGCAAATCTAAGCTTATTGCACACGTAGAATACAATAGTCGAACAGTTTACTAGAAGGAAACAATTGCTTGTGAAAGGGAAGAAAAAAAAAAAAAAACTAAATGGACCTTCGTGCTTGGTTGGTCCCTCTTTGCCCCACCTTCCTCTCTTACAAAAGTTCCAGCTAGAAATAAATAGACTTCCATTAGAGCTATTGTTTAATCAAAATATAATAGAAAGTTAGAAAAAGCAATCTAAAAATAGGGTAACTCTAGATTTAGAGTAACAGAAAAGTTTTGATGTGAATTTAAAATGCTTTTTACACTGATTGGTTCAATATATTCGAGATTTGGGACGTATTTAATCCACAATGCAAACAATACGTGTCGAAAATATGAATATTTAAAGATTTGCTTACTGATAAGTCAAACGCAACCTGTGGTGTGACTAAGATGACGTTTTAATTTAATTCTTGAAGAGATAACAAGTATAAGAAACGAATCGCGACTAAATCGCTACAGTGTTTTTTTATCTTAATATTTATCGCTTTGAAGATGAACTACATCATTTTTTTTTAAATAATATATATTTATTTTTTACTATTTAATATAATTACTTTTAGTTTTTCAGATTGATAAGCGCGATAACCATTTGAAAATTCATAAAAACAAATTATAAAATTTCTACGCGTTATCAGGAAAAAGGAAAGAAAATGAATCATTTACTTGTTAGAGGTAACTCTCAACAAAATTTTTATCTATCTTACATAATTTTTTAGCCAAAACTTACATAAATAAATTCGATATTAAAAAAAAATGATCCTATTGCGAATTAAAATATAGATTTGCTTCTTTCGAGAAAGACAATAATAAAATATCTAGTGCGAGAAGGGTATTTATAAGTAAATGCGTAGATGCTAATAAACTTGCAAATTTGAATACATCAGAGAATTATTTTTGAATAATATTTTCGTATTAAAAAGTCGCATAAGACTGAAACATTCTTAGTGAAACATGTTAGTTTGCAATTGATAAAAATGTATAGATTCATGAAAATTTATAAAGCCAATAAACGTCGCGATATGTTGATAAACAAGATTTGAAACGAGAAAAATGATGCTCAAGGATATGTATATGTGTAATATCGCAGCATCTGTATATGTAAAATAATACAAATTAATTTTTATTCTTGAAAATGTACGATGTTTATAAACGACATGACATTTATAAACCCGAGAAAACATCAAAAGAAAATAATATCCAAACTTTCTAATGAATCCTAGGGGGTTCTAATGGAATATTTTAGAGATGTAATGGCTCCAAATATAGATCTAAAACCAGTAGATTCTTCCTAAATTCCAGGCTCGCTGCCGAAAACTCGAAATGACAACTTTAGAAGACGAATATATCATTGTTAAAGAACTAATAACATCAAAAATCCTCTATGAACATGATTCCAGAATCATATCAATCATAAAATCACATCACGAAGTTCTAACCGTGCGAAAGAAAACTTGGTTTGGATTAGTTGTCTCGGAGTTTTCTTTGAAAGTACACAATGGTTTATAACGCAACGTTACCAGTATTCGCGATCAGATCGATGAACTGAAAGTTATTTTAAAAAAATATTTTTTTCAATGTTTTGAGATCAGAGGAGCCAACTGAATGTCAAGAGAAAAACAGAATACAGATCTGAGTAGGATCGAATCTGCCACTTTCTAGTAATAGCGCAATGGCAATCCACATAGCCAGATAGCAGGACGAGATGAGATCGACGGACCGTGACAGGATTCCCCTGAAAAATTTCGAAGCATTCAACAGAAGTCACAAGATTTGATCGCTGATCCCTAGCTGGAAATTTAGATGAGCATCTGCTAAAACTAGTTTTATTTTGATTAAAGTTTTCTTTGACATGTTTTGAAGATGCCATCCGTTATTTTGACATTCGAATTAATGATGATTATTTAAGGTTATTCGGATATCGTTTTATTTTCCGAGTTTTTATTTTTATTTTTAACAACGTGATATTTTTAAAGCATTTTTTTTCGTCACAGAAGGTATTAACTTTAAAACAAAACGATAGCTGTCTTCGTTTCTCTTTTGGTGAGGAACCGTGTGAACAACAATTTAAGATTATAGAAATTTATTTAGGTAATTTATACGCTTACGTTATTTAATCGTTTAAAAATCGATTTATTTATAATATATGGCAATTTAAGAATAACAAATTTCGATTCCCTGAAGCTTAATAATGAATCATTTCAAAGACATAATTTTAAATACGTGTAATTGGTTAACGAAATTATTCAGGTAAACGTTACCTTAACCTATAATTATTGAAGTATATTTATCTATTTGTTAATCTAATAATTGCTAAAATTCACATTAAACTGTAATTTTTGCTTTGAAAAGACTAAAAGTTCTCTTTGTTCCGCACTCAAAGAAGTTCGCTTTTGGCATGACATCTAAAATTCTTTAAAAAAGTGCTAATTAATTTATGATCAAATTACAAATATTGTAATTTTTACATTTTTGTTTATAATTGAAAATATGCCAAATTGTTGTTTAAAAGTTACAAATTTTAGGTGTTTGGATACAAAAAAAAAACAATAACTAGAGTCCCTAGATATATATGCAGTACATTCCTTTGCGCCACCAGATGCCACCTAATCGGCCATTTTATATCCTGTTAGATATGAGTTATCATTGCGTTCATAGGCTTTCTGGTTATTTTTTAATAACAGGCCTTGTTATAGTGCTTTAAATTGTTTTAATCGAACAGAAAAGAGACATAGATTCTTTCCTTTGCCGCAAAGTAAAAGAAATTAGAGATAAAAAGAAATGGTTACAAAATATTAGAAGGAAAAGTTTTCCAAATACGATCTTCGTTTGTCAGGTAAGCAACTGTTGCATTTATAAATTAGAAAAGAAATATAGTATCATGGTTTTACTTTCCATAAACTTACCCGTGATTATCGATCGGCGGGAGGATATAAAATGGCGGCCAAATGAAGTACTCTGTCTATCTAGGGACTCTAACAATAACAAAACCAAAATCCCCCTAGTGAAATATTTTGAAAGTAGACCGCAATTTTAATAATAATAATAATAATAATTTATAAATTATATTTTACTTCTAAAATATTCCACTAGAGGGATTTCGTCTTGATTATCGATCTATGGTTATGGATTCCTCAAGTTAATTTGTGTATATTATATTGATTGAATACACCTTCGTCTTGATATTTATATAGCACAAATATTTATTATATACAAGTTTACGAAAATTTTACGAGTTTTATTATTTATAACTTTTTAGAATATAATAGAAAATCAATAATTTGAAAAATATATATTTACACAAGTTTTATAGACAATATGCTTTTATATATTCATTATATATATATATTTTCTCTAGTATTTTTATTTCCAACATTTTTGAGAGATAATCTCATAAAACAAAGCTAAATTTTTAATATCTCATTCATAAATTTAGGGAAATTAATCGTATATAAAAAAAAACCTACGAACTATAATTCAATAATATAGTAACGATTGTGGAAGACTAAACACTTGTGACGATGGTCACAGTCACTGGTTACAACAACTGGGTTACGCTCTGCAGAATGCTCTAATTGCAGCAATACTCGCAACGGATAAAAACCAAGAAAATTCGCTTTGTATGGATATAAGAAAAAAAGAAAAAAAAACAAAATGGCGAATCCAATTGTAATAAATTCTTACAATTCATATTTTTTTTTTTTTTTAATGTTTTTTTTTATTATTTTATTCTACCGGGACTCCTTGAATTGTTCTAAAAGTGCTCAAATCCGATTTTAAAGCCGTCTTTTGTTTTAATTTACATTCTTAATGTCTTACGCCATTGATTTTGAAGATTTTAAATAGAAGTATAACAAACCGTTTCTGATGAGTTTGTAATAAAATAATAATTTCTCGATCTAATACAAAAAAAAAAATACATAAAAAAAATAAAAGAAATTTTAGGTCTTTTACAAAAATCAATATTGCATTTTTGTATTTGTATTTTTGCAATTTTTTTTTTTTTTTTTTTTTGTCATTCCGGGTCTTGTTTGCGATAGAAAAAAATAACAGATTTTATTTTATTTTATTTTTTTTGTTTGAAAATAAAATAAATTTCGAATTATAATATTAAATTTTTTCACGAATCGCGAATAATTTTTCTCAAAATTATAGAAAAAAATAATAATAATATTTTAACTATTATTGTTTTCTAAATAAATCATAAATATTGCTTTTTTTAAAATTAAAAAAAAAAAAGTTTGGAGATTTCAAAGGTCAATTCCATTTCGGGAATGTAGAATTATGGGATTTCTAGCTGTAGAAAGTAAGAAAGTACAGAAATGACTTTCCTTGATCTTTCACGTATTTCGTCTCTGTGTGAGTAAGGGTACATTAATGGAACCAAGTCTTGTCTTTGTGTCCCATGGTCGCTGAGGATAAATCCACTGGGATCAAA